>RPOG01001581.1:104399-139374 GCA_008086565.1 Thalassoma bifasciatum
CCCTCCCTGTCAGCTGTAGACGTAAGAAGAGTGAGTCAGTGGAGGGTTGTGGTCAGAGTTTATCCTCGACGGAGACCTGAGGCTCGGAGCTGCCTGTGAAAGTGACAGACAGGGGAACAAACACAGCCTCCCCCCCTCCTCCCTCCTCCCCCAGGAAACACTCACTGCTCTGCTCTGACGTGAGGAGGAGATTTTCATCGTTAGGTTTTATTCTCTGCAGCCAATTTGCAGGTTCACTGTTTCTTAACCTGATTATCCTCACAAACCTCTGACTAGAAACCTGTAGTTTTTGTCTTTATCTGGGGACATAAATTATAATCATTTCAATATCCCAACAGTGTTTTTTAGCCATACATTATGTTGCGGCTGTCTTTGAATAATTTCAGCTGCTCAGTAAGCTCAAAGTTGTGAAGTATCTGACAGGTGTGTCCAAACTTTTTCCCAAAATGGCCGTATTGGAAACTATGAAAATGACCAAGGGCCGGCGGCTCTTATAGATATGTTCACTAACAGTGAAAGTAACAAATGAGCGCTCTATTGGAAAACTATTTCTCTTGAGTGGTTTCTAAAAAAACTGGACTTTGTTATACAACAACTAAAAAAACATTCTAAACCACAAATATCTCTGATCCTGCATTCTAAACCATTTTATGCTTCATTTTTTGTCTTTTTTTGACCATTTCATATCTTTAATTCAGTTTTTTGGTCCTGTTATGTTTTTTGTTTGTTTGTTTTTTATTTCTTTTTAATTCTAAACAATTCATGAAACACATTTTGCATTGTGCCTAATGCAATTAAACATCAGCTGTAAAAGTTGTTGAGTTTTTGCAGATTGTACAGAGCTTTAGGTTTATAAAATTGCCTATGCACGGTCCAAATCTTTGTGAAACGTTACCACATATATTAAGATTTATTTCAAGCACTTGACAGAAACTGTAAATGTAAACAGTTAGAACATGATTAATTTAAGTGACAAAACTAACACATGGTAAGATGAGAGCTGGGGCCACTTGAAATTGGCCCCGAGCCATGTTCAGGGTTTGGACATCCCTGATCTAAATTATCCAAATCAAAAAAGCGTCCACAGGCAAGTAAACGAAACAGTAAAAAATCATGCTGATTGAACCTCTATATTAAGGCGGAAAAGGTGGAAAAACTGAAAGTGATGACAGTCAACAAAAAAATTTGTGCCCCTAGGTTTTGTCTTTGTTATAAATAAAAAGTACTTAATGTACTAAAATAATGAAGTCATCAACAGAATGGCATAACTCTAGTGACACTATATTTTAGCTCCTACTCATTGATTTATCTATGAAATTTAAAATGTTCTCGTTAAATTTTTCCATGAAACTCAACGAAAACATTGCACTTAGTAACCTACGGCAGTGTGTTAGGGACATAAAACAGTGACAGGCACATAACTTTCTGCCCTTTAACAACAGAAAAAAGAAGGTATCTTGTTTATCACTTCATCCTTGTGTCACTCTGGCTTCCTCCGTTAAACCACAAGAGAAAAATCTTGGGGTAGCCTTCAAGAACCTGATCTCTGCTTCTTTATTTTTTTGTAATGAGACACAATAAATGCAAGTACAAAGATATGAATTCAAAATATACAATGCTTGTACAATGCTTGTTGTTTCTAAACAAAACAATAAGCATTGTCTCTGCGTTGTGTTGCACCTTCCTTTGTGTTTTTATGTATTGTTTTATACTCTTACACCTCTTTGTTTTTTGTGCAGGGGCAAAATGAAACATCGATTGACTGAAATGTTCAATTTGAACTTCGATAATGCATAAAATTTTCAGTCTAAACTCCTGAATCCTCTCTCTGCAGAGTCCTCGCCAACTTCATCGTCGGGCTCTTCAACCTGTACGAGGATCTGTTCTTCACGTACCTGGAGATTAACCCCTTAGGTTTGTTCCTCCTTTTACATCTTTTCTTTTAAATCGAAACAAGAGTCATGATTGCATGTTTGCATAATCATATTATAAATGAATAAAAGGATTATGTAATTTGGAAGCGAACATCAGAAGGAAATTGAAAATGAAAACATCAGTGCAGAAATAAATTTTGTTGATTTTACTGCTTTTTCACACCCTGGGAGGAAAAAACTCAATAATTCATGCTCTGGCTGTTTGATGAAAGCTTCATGTGTTAATAATAAAGTAATTGGGCACCAGAACATGGCCTCTGGCAGCTGTTCCTGTTTGCTGACAGCAGCTTTCTATGCTTTGATGTCCTTTCTCCACTTTCCTTCCACATCCTGCAGGAACACTGTGGTCACTTCTTCCTGGATTTGTCTGCTCTCTGACTTCTTTAAAACTCAGCTGGAGGTTGTTTGAGAACCTTGTTTGAGTTTAGACCTCTCTGTTCCTGTTTTCTCTCTCAGTGGTTACAGCTGATGGAGTTTACGTGCTGGACATGGCCGCCAAGATCGATGCTACAGCTGACTACATCTGCAAATCCAAGTGGGGGGACGTGGAGTTTCCTCCCCCCTTCGGCAGAGAGGCGTATCCAGAGGTGAGAGAGAAACAGATCTACACAAGTCAGATTTTAATCTATCAGCATCAAATAGCAAGATATTTATTGTTCAAACTGATTTACTTTATTGTTTTTTCATGCAAATATTCACCCATTTTGAATTTGAGTCTTGCATCACGTTCCTAGAAAGGTGAGACAGGGAAAACAATAACCACCTGTTTGTCAACAACTGCGTGAGCAAATAGTCCAACAGTTTAAGAGCAATGTTTCTCAACTTTGTCCAACTGCAGGAATTGATGGATTTCATCATCTACAGTCCATAATATCATCAAAAGATTCAGAGAATCTGGAGAAATCTCTGCACGTAAGCAGCAAGGCCCAAAACCAACATTGAATGGCCGTGACCTTTGACCCCTCAGGCGGCGCTGCATTAAAAACCCACATCATTGTGTAAAGGATATTAGCACGTGGGCTCAGGAACACTTCAGAAAACCATTGTCAGTTAACACAGTTCATCACTACATCTACAAGTGACAGTTCAAACTCTACCATGCAAAGACAAAGTCAGACATCAACAACACACACAAACGCCACCGCACAAAAATCTTTTTGGAAATCATGGACGTGGTGTCCTCCAGGCGAAAGAGGAAAAGGACAATCCTGATTGTTCTCGGCCCAAAGTTCAAAAGCAGCATCTGTGATGGTATGGGGGTGTGTCAGTGCCCCATGGCATCATGGGTAACTGTCCCAGTATCTGTGAAGGCAGCATTAATGCTGAAAGGTACAAACAGGTTTTGGAGCAACATCTGCTGCCATCCAAGACACTTTGTCTTTTTCAGGGACGTCCCTGATTATTTCAGCAAGACAACGAAACCAAGACACATTCTGCTCCTGTTACAACAGTGTGGCTCCGTAGTAGAAGAGTGCAGCTACTAGACTTGTCTCCCATTGAAAATGTGTGGTTGAACATCAAGCAAGAACGGGAAAGAAGGAACCATCAAATTCAAAATGAGTGAATATCAGTTTGAGTATTAAATATCTTGTCTTTGTTGCGTATTCTGTTATTTACATTCTCCACAACGTCCCAACTTCACCAGAATCAGGGCTGTAGATCTAAAAATATCTTAGAATGATGATGTTTCCTGTGCGTTAGTGAGTTTGTGTCTTCCAGTGTTGACAGGTTCATGCAGGAGCTGGTTTTAAACAGACTGACTGTGCAGCAGAAGGTTCGCTCTAATTGGGCTGCTGTGAGTCTGGAGTGTGGATGAGGGACAGCGGGTGTCTTTGATTGGGCTCTTTTTTTTTTTTTCCTCTCAGACACCAGCTGTGGCCTCGACTGTCAAAAACAACCACTGAAGCACATCACGTATCGTACACAAGCTCCATCAATATTTGTGCGACATCACCTCTGTTGTGTTGTTTTTACAGGAGGCTTACATCGCAGACCTCGATGCAAAAAGTGGCGCCAGTCTGAAACTGACTTTACTCAACCCCAGTGGACGGATCTGGACCATGGTGGCAGGGGGCGGAGCCTCAGTGGTTTACAGGTACCTGCTCTAATTATGTTACTTTAATTTCCCGACCTGTAATCAGATTTAGAGGACAGAGAGTGACGCAGGAGCTCAGACTCTGTTCAGCATCATGCGGCTGTTTTGTGTCTCTGTGAAAGTCTGATGAAGCGAGCGCGTCTCCCTCGGGCCGCGGCGTGCTGAGGTGTGACGTACCGACTCCTCATCCCTGACTAATGATCCCCTCTGTGCGCTTTTAAGTCGTCTGTTTACACTGCAGAACAATCAGAGCAGATGAAAAAAGCACATTATCTCATTTCAAAAGTCCTCTTGGAGCTTTTCTCTTCTGTTTAAATGACTCATGTTCAACTTTCCCAGTGACACAATCTGTGACCTCGGCGGCGTCAACGAGTTGGCCAACTACGGCGAGTACTCAGGGGCGCCAAGCGAACAACAGACCTACGATTACGCCAAGACAATTCTGTCTCTGATGACTCGAGAGAAACACCCCGATGGTAAGAGAGTGTCCTCACTTAAAGATGCTATTTTGTCTTCAAACAGGAAGTTTCATTGTTTTGATTCTGACTTTCTCAGAAATCTTAGTCCTCAAATCCCATTGTTTTTGTTTTGCAGGAAAAGTTTTGATCATCGGTGGAAGCATTGCAAACTTCACAAATGTTGCAGCAACATTTAAGGTGTAGTAATGCACTTTTAGTAAAACTTTTTTTGTAATGTAATATCCATAATATCCTGAACTTCACATTAAGTGATGATGCATGTTTTCATTAGGGGATCGTACGAGCAATCAGAGACTATCAGGGACCGTTAAAGGAGCATGAAGTCACCATATTCGTCCGCCGTGGAGGACCAAACTACCAGGAAGGTCTCAGAGTGATGGGAGAAGTCGGTATGTTTGTTCTTAAACGTGTTTAGTGAAAGAATAGCTCAACAACTGAAATTTCTCCTGTAAAGTCCGTTGTTTGTCTGTCTGTCGTGTCCGTTCTCATCAATAACAGCAGCTTCACAGTCTTAGAGCATTTCCTCCTCAATGTCAATCTGACAAAGCTGCAAGTCTTTGTTTTCAACAGGGTTCTAGCTGCAAGACTAAAGTGACCCCATCGTTTTCTGTTGAGTTTTCATCCCAGGGCAGCTTGTGATAGACAACAAGTGCTCCCTGCTTGATTGTCCAATAGCGCACGCTGGTTTTGTGTAACAACTCTATTCAGGGGTTGTTTATTGGTTAATAGGCCTACAAACCCTTTTTTGAGTGTCCAATTTTCTTAACGTACACCCAAAGCCACTTGCAGCCATTTAGATTATTGGCGAGACCTATTTATTGCTGCGCATCTTCATTCACATTCATGTGTGCAACAGGAGAGCTACAATCTCTGACTGTGAACTACAATTTCATGATTTTTTTGTTGACCCTTTCCACGAAGAGAGGAAAGTTGGCTAAAAAGAGGACACTGTGCACTGATGAGGCTGGTTTTGTTTGGTCACCTGAGACTAAAAAGTCTTCAACTCTTACAAGGTTTTACCTAGAAAGCTCAAATTTCACCCAGATGTAGATGACAAGGTGTAGAAGTGATGTGGTGGATGCTTCATGTCTGACATGAAGCATCTTGAAGTTAATGATTTTTAGAAATGAAGAGGAAAAAAGTGCTTCAGCTGCATTTATCCTGATGTGGACTTCAGCCACGAATTAGAGACTTCAATCTTCTACACACCTGCTGATTTGCATCTTCTCTACCTGCCCCCCCCCCCCTCAGGAAAAACCACCGGGATCCCCATCCACGTCTTTGGCACGGAAACTCACATGACTGCGATCGTTGGCATGGCACTGGGACACCGGCCAATCCCCAACCAGCCTCCTGTTGCCGCCCACACCGCCAACTTCCTCCTGAACTCCAGCGGAAGCTCATCGGTATGACACTCCTGACTTAAAGGGGGTAAATGAACCCGTCATGTTTCTGCGTGGTTTCTCCTCGTGGTCGGGTTACATCATCAGCTCCTCCTTTCACAGAGCACAGACGAGTTATGTGCCAGTTTCTGTTCCAACCGTCTCTCAGTGGAAGCTTTTTATTAAAAGCCCAAAGGCTCTGTTATCAAAGAGCACTGAGAGGATTTGTTGAGTGGTTTTCCTCAAGAAGTCGTGCGGCTGAGACGGCCCGGGGGCGTCCATTAAAAACGTTCTTTGAGTAAAGCGTGTGTGCGTGCTCGGACATGTGTGTGCATTTGAACATCCATGTTCTGTATTTGCATTTTCACTTCCAGATGAGTTATGAATGTGGGAAAGATCGACAGATAAGAGAGAGATGATGTTATATAAAGCACATTTTTTCATGAAAACTCAAATTTAAAAGCTTCATGCCCAAGAGTTGAGCTAAAGTTGAGTGACTATATTCTGAAAACCCCCAAAACTCCTTTACTGTTTTATATGAACATGTCCTAAAGTGTAAACATGATAAATTCAAGAGGCCGATTTCTACAAGTTAAAAATATACAAATGAAAATCTGACTTTGATAAGTTCTTGATTTATTTCTTGCCCATGACAAGTCAAAATTGAGATAAAAGTAAAATCTCTTTTTTATCTTAAGATTTTTACTGTTTTTATACATGATTATGACTAAAATCTCAAAATATTGACTTAATTATTCCAAAATTCAGACCTCTATCTCACAATTTGACAATTAAATCTCATAATTATGACATAATTATCTCAAAAATTTGACTTTTTTATCATACCTTTTATTTTACATTCACAAAAATTTGACTTATCTTGAATTAATGACTTTTTATCACACAATTATGACATTTCATTAAATTATTTTGACTTTTTTTCTGTAATTTTGACTTTTATTTTAAAATAATGGTGTTATATCTCACAATAACATCTTCTCATCTCATTATTGGACTTTTTTATCTCATTATTTGATTCTTTTATCTCATAATTTTGACATAATTATCTCACATACTCTCAACATTTTGACTTTTTGTCTCAAAATTTTACATTTTACTCATTATTTTGACCTGTTATCTCCAAATTTAAACTTTTTATCTTATTATTTGACTTTTTATCTCATAATTTTGACGTAATTGTCTTGATATTTTGACTTTCTGTTTTAAAATGTTTGACTTTTTTCATAATTATGATCTTTTATCTCAAAATTTGAACATCTTATCTCATTATTTGACCTTTTTCTCATTATTTTGATGTAATTATCTTGAAATTTTGACTTTTTTCTCAAAAGTTTGACTTTTTTTGTTGTAATAATGACCTCTTATCTCAGAATTTTAGCTTTTCATGTCATTATTTTACTTTCATCTTAATATCTTGTTGTTTTTTTTTTTCATTATTTGACTTTGAGGTTGGTGAATCAGAATAATGCCAGTTGCCCAGTGCAGCCACTTATCATGAATATCAATGGTCTGTAGAACAAGTTTAGAAAAACCCCACAAATTTTGTGGAATTTTGTAAAATCTTCTTGAACGGTCAAAAAAAGGGAATGTCCGGGTTAAAGAGGACGTTTGGTCGACCTCACTGAAATAGTCTTAAATTCTTTTGGCTTTGTGATGACTGAGGTTTTGTCTTAAAAATAAGCTGCAGCTTCCAAACCAAAGCTGAGAGCTCTGTTTCTGTTTTTTTTTTACACTCACAGCAGATCAGATGTCAACAGATTCATCCTGATTAACAAACACACACTTTTTCAAACGAGCTCAGCAGAACGAAGAAATAAAGACGGATAATATTTCTCTGTTTTCAGACCCCGGCATCCACCAGGACGGCGTCTTTCTCTGAAAACAGGAGCGCGGTCGAGAGCTCTCCAGCCAAGAAAGCTAAAACAGGAGGGCCTTTGGGTGAGCACACACACACACACACACACACACACACACACACACACTTACTGAATCCACTGCTGGAGAGAAAGATGTCAGAAGCTTGTGATCATTATAAGCTGAATTCAAATGTTATAGCTCCCCCTTCAGACAGTAGAAGCATCCTGCAACTTCCTCACAGGTGAATCTGTTCATGCAGAGACTTGATTATTTCCTATAGTGAATTATTTGTGCCATTATTTCCAGTTTCCCATCTTCTCTGTTTTTAAACAAGCTCATTGTAGAACATGAACAGTTACATTAATAACAGCACAACAACAACAGCCCACTACCACTACAACTGGGACTGATTTTTACACATTTGAACCACTTTTACCTTCTTTTTTTATCACTTTTGGAAAACTTTTTGATACTTTCTAACTATTTTCCAGGTTCAGTCACAAATTTCTTGCCAATTTTTGACACTTTTCACTCTTTTTTGCTCATTTTTTGCAACAAACTAACTGTTTTACAAGTGTAATCCCAATTTTCTTGCCATTTTTACCACTTTTCATGGATTTATGTCACTTTTTCACAATTTTTTTGCTACTTTCTGTAATTTTTAAAGTTTCCTCCAAAAATTTCTTGCTAGTTTTTGTTGCTTTTTTGGCCATTTTAATTACTTTTCACTCTGTCCTACCACTTTGGGACCATTTTTTGCTACTTTTTGTGTATTTCCAGGTTTTATCCCAATTAGGAAGCCAAATTTTGTCGCTCTGTTGCCTATTTTTGCAACAAAAATTGACAATTTTCTAAGTTAAACTCCACTTTCCTTTGACCATTTAAGTCACTTTTCACTGATTTTTGTCACTTTTTTCTCCATTTTTTGCTACTTTCTGAATTGTTTGAAGTGTCCTCAAAAAGTTTCTTGCTAATTTTTGTTGCTTTTTTGTCCATGTCAGTCACTTTCACTCCTTTTTTTGCCACTTTTGGACCAGTTTTTGCTACTTTTTGAGTATTTCCAGGTTTGATCCTAATTTAAATGCCAATTTTTGTTGCTTTTTGCCAATTTTTACTACCTCAAACTAAATTTTACTGCTACTCTTTGCTGTTTTTGTCTCTTCACCACTTGTATAGTTTCTTTTGTAAATGTAGTTGTTAACAGTTTGTCTCTTTGGTTGAGTAACTCTGGTGTAGAACAGAAAACATCTGCTGCAAAAACTGTAGCTCATATTCTGACACATTTCAGGTTAGAGAAATATTTCACAGTCTGAGATAAGAATATTGCATCAGGACAGATTGTGATTTGATCTGATTTGTGATTAATTAAAATTCAGTGTGTTTATCTTTAACTGCTTTAATTTCCCTGCAGCTAAAGCAGCGACTCTCTTCAGTAAACACACCAAGTCCATCGTGTGGGGGATGCAGACTCGAGCCGTGCAGGGAATGTTGGACTTCGACTACGTTTGTTCCAGAGAGGAACCGTCTGTCGCAGCCATGGTTTATCCTTTCACGTGAGTCAGATGTGACAGATGAGAAGCTATTGTGCTGCATTGATTTCTGAAAGTAAGACAACCTGCTTTTTCTAAGGCAGTAAATTTACAAAACAAGAAAACACTTCATCTTTTAGCACATCAGAAGCACATTGTCATAAACTAGGACCCTGAAAAGATACTGACAGATGCTGGAGGCTTGTTTCACCATCTTCACATGGCTGCTCGTCTGATACAAACTTTCAGAACAATTGTTGTTTTTGGGAATTATTGAAATCAAATTCATGCATTTAATCCCAACCAATTAATGACTGTTCTCTCATAAATTTCTGACTTTATTCTGACAATTTTAATACTTGTAACATAGTAAAACTATGACTATTACTTTATTTTTCGTAAATTTATGAATTCATGCAAGAAAAACTATGATCTTGTTCTTGTAAAAATATGACTCTTAACTAATCTTAAATTAAGGAATTCCCTATCTCAAAACTTTGGACATTCATCTCATTATTTTGACTTTTTCTTCAGTCATTTTGACTTTTATTTTTAAATAATGACATTTTATCTCAAGATTGTATCTTCTCATCTCTTTATTTGACTTTTTATATTATTATTTGATAATTTTATCTCTGAATCTTGACTAACTATCCCAATATTTTGACTTATCCTAATATTTTGACTTTCTGTCTCAAAATTTTGACTGTGTACTCATTGTTTTAACTTTTTATCTCCAAATTTTGTACAGTTTATCTCATTATTTGACTTTTTATCTCAATACTTTTGTTTTCTTTTTCTCAATATTTTGACTTCCTATCCCAAAATTTTGACTTTTTTTCTGACAATAATGACCGCTTATATAACAATTTCAACTTTTCATGCATTTAATCTCAACCAATTAATGACTGTTCTCTCATAAATTTCTGACTTTATTCTGACAACTTTAATACTTTTAACGTAGTAAAACTATAACTATTACTTTATTTTTCGTAAATTTATGAATTCATGCAAGAAAAACTATGATTTTGTTCTTATAAATTTATGACTTTATTCCAATAAAATCATGGCTTTATTCTACTAATATTATGACTTTTATTTTGGTTATATTATCGTGTTTTTTTTCAATAAATCATTAACTATTTTCTGATAAACTGATTGATTTTATTCTGGTAAATTCATGACTTTATTTGCGTAAAACTATGAAATTTTTCTCTTAAATCTAAGACTTCATTCCTTGTGAGTTTATTACTTTATTCATTTAAATTAATGACTTTAATGTTGTATATCTATGTCTCTAAATTTACCAGAGTGTAGTCATAAACTAACAAGATTATTTTTGTAATTTATGTGACAGATCCTGTAAATTTCTTCATTTTTATTTCATTTTTTCTCAACCCTATTGAAGAAACCAACACAAGAAACGCAGAAACAAAACTTTTTATGGTCTTCTTGCCCCCTCTGCTTTGCTGTTTTGTACGTTACCTTTCACTTTAAGGAGGTTTTGTTGGTGACGAGTGAAAGAAAGAGATACAGAGGTAGAAGTCGGTGCAGTTTTTCAAAGCCAAGGCCCTGAAAATAAGACGACCTCGCTTCTTCAAAGGGGATTTCTGAGGAAAAAGAAGGTTTTATTTTCAGATTTCTCTCTGAGCAATGGATGTATTTTGTGCTTGTGTTTCAGTGGAGACCACAAACAAAAGTTTTACTGGGGCCACAAAGAAATCCTCCTCCCCGTGTATAAGAACATGGGCGACGCCATGAAGAAGCACCCGGACGTCGACGTGCTGATCAGCTTCGCTTCTTTACGCTCGGCCTTTGAAAGCACCATGGAGACTCTTCAGCATCCACAGGTGAGTGTGTGAGTGTGTGAACCATCTTTTAAAGCTCCTCACGACTCAAACGCCATTACACTCAGCTTTTTTATGACGAAACCGCTTTCAGATCCGCACCATCGCCATCATCGCTGAGGGAATCCCCGAGGCTCACACACGGAAGATCATCAAAGCTGCAGACGAAAAAGGCGTCACAATCATCGGACCGGCGACTGTTAGTGACGCTTCACTTCTTTATAGAGACGTTAAAACTTTATCTTCTGCAGCAAATCTCCACGTGTGTGTGTGTGTTTTTTTTCGCTCAGGTTGGAGGAATCAAACCCGGCTGCTTTAAAATCGGAAACACAGGAGGAATGTTGGATAACATCCTGGCGTCTAAGCTCTACCGCCCGGGAAGCGTGGCCTACGTTTCCCGCTCTGGAGGAATGTCCAACGAGCTCAACAACATCATCTCCCGCACCACGGATGGCGTTTTCGAAGGCGTCGCCATCGGTGGGGACAGGTATGAAACTTTTACCTGCAGTTTGTGAGCACATGTGAGGTTGAAGTTGCGTTAAAACTCTGAATCCTCCTCAGATATCCCGGCTCTGTGTTTACGGACCATGTGCTGCGTTACCAAGACACTCCAGGAGTGAAGATGATTGTTGTGCTGGGAGAGGTGAGGAGAAAATACACACACATGAAGAATTAGAAACATTTTCTACTCTTTATTTTACATCCTGTCTCTGTTTTCTTTTCTTTTTTTAATCATCTTTTTATTTGGAATAGCACAGTTAATCTTACATTACACATGACTTATAATTCACACCAGACTTCCTTGCTCCTCTTACAGGTATTTTTCCGTGTTCTTTTTTTCTTTCTATAATACTAATGTCCTTCTTTTCCGCCTGGAGTTTAAAAAAACTGGTGCAGAAAGACAGAGTGTCTTAATCTATTAGGCTTTTCCAGAGTTTCTCTTTTCCTTGTAAATTGAACATTGATTGTAACATGAACCACTGAAGCAGGGAGCTCAGCATTTATACATCAAAAAATAATATATACACTTACACATACACTTACATACATAAAGAAATTAATACCGATGTGTAGAGGGTTTTACATACAAAGTTCACAAATAAAGTAAAACAAAGTCCGGTCTTGTCCATTTTGACTACATTTTATAATACTTTTCTTGTTGTACTCACAGGGAAAATGTCATCTTTTCAATTATATAGCTCTAATGTACAATATCCATCCATTCTTCTATGGTAGGTGGTTCTACTTTTAACTTTTAAGATGACTGTCTCTGTTTTTTACAGATTGGAGGAACGGAGGAGTACAAGATCTGCCAGGCCATCAAACAGGGCAGGATCACAAAGCCGGTGGTTTGCTGGTGTATCGGCACCTGTGCCACCATGTTCTCCTCAGAGGTGAGAGAGCAGGAGTTTATAAATGTTCAAATAAGTGAACTATAAACCCCACAAAACTTCTGTTTTCTTTTTATTAAAGGGACGGTGAGGACTTTCCAGGAAATCCTGGAAAAAGTCTCATATCTAGATATTTACATGATCATTATCCACAACTTAGAATGAGATAATCGGCTATTTCGAAATTGTAATTCCTAGATTCGCAGTAACATCGAACTGGAGAAGATTAAATTTTTCAGTAAAGTGATGTTTGTGTTTTTTTTCTGCTGAAAACAAGTGCTGTCGTATTTATTTGGTAAAAATGGTGGAAACAGGAGCTGAACTGTCTGACAGAAAAGAGACAGAGGAGCAGAAGAAAGATAAACAGGAGAGTGATAGAGCACAGGCTAAAGGCTAAAACTCATGATAAAGGCTTAAACAGGAGCTAAAGGCTGAAACTCATGATAAAGGCTATAACAGGAGCTAAAGGGTAAAACACAAGCTAAAGGCTATAACAAGAGCTAAAACCTGAGACACAAGCTAAAGGCTTGAACAAGAGCTAAAGGCTGAAACAGGAGCTAAAGGCTTGAACAAGAGCTAAAGGCTGAAACAGGAGCTAAAGGCTTGAACAAGAGCTAAAGGCTGAAACAGGAGCTAAAGGCTATAACAAGAGCTAAAGGCTAAAACAGGAGCTAAAGGCTACAACACAAGCTAAAGGCTATAACACAGGCTAAAGGCTAAAACACAAGCTAAAGGCTATAACAAGAGCTAAAACCTGAGACACAAGCTAAAGGCTATAACAAGAGCTAAAACCTGAGACACAAGCTAAAGGCTATAACACAGGCTAAAGGCTAAAACAGGAGCTAAAGGCTAGAACAGGAGTTAAAGGCTAAAACACAGGCTAAAAGCTTGAACATATGCTAAAGGCCAAAAAGGAACTAGAGGCTAAAACATGAGCTTAAGGCTAAAACACAGGCTAAAAGGTCAGAACATGGGGTAAAGGCTAGAAAATCGGGACCTAAGGCTCAAAGATGAGCTACAGGCTAAAACACAAGATAAAGGTTTAAGCATAAGCTAAGGACCAAAACACAGGCTAAAGGCTTAAAAACAGGAGCTAAAGGCTAAAACAGTCTCTAATGTGTTTGTGCTAACGTTGATTCCTGTCCACATGCAGCAGTTATTCTGCAGTGATCTGTTCAAACCTGAGAGTCTATCAATAAAATGAAGAGCCAGGTTACGTTTGCTCTGCTTGGTGAGGTTGGAGTTGGTAGATGAGACCTGGAATTGAGACGAGTTTGTTTCTCCCTCAGGTTCAGTTTGGCCACGCCGGCGCCTGCGCTAACCAGGCGTCTGAGACCGCGGTGGCGAAGAACAGCGCTCTGAAAGAAGCCGGAGCGTTCGTCCCCAGGAGCTTCGACGAGCTGGGAGAAATCATCAAGTCTGTATTTTACGGTTATTTGTACTTAAGTGTTAAGTTGTGAAGATTCATGAACTCATCTAACGGTTGAATGTGACTCTTTCTGTTTGTGCAGATCTGTTTATGACGATCTCGTCGCTAAAGGGATCATTGAGCCGGCTGCAGAGATGCCTCCTCCGACTGTGCCGATGGATTATTCCTGGGCACGAGTGAGTCTTTGTTGGTGACACGGATGAGGTTTTAGAATAAGACACACTGCAAAAACTGAAATCTAAGCAAGTCATTATGTTTTATTTTTAGTCAAATTTGTCTTACTATTCTTGATTTGAGCCACATTTACTAGACAAGGTCATAAAAATGTCTCATTTCAAGATTTTTAAGACAAAAATGAGGCATCAATTGCTTGTAACAAGTAAAAAAAAAATCCGCCAATGGGATAAGATAAAAGATTCTTGTTTTAAGACATCTTTCTAATTTCAAGAAATTTCCCGGGAGAATTCGTCTTATCCCATTGGCAGATTTTTTTGACTAGTTACAAGCAATTTACACCTCATTTTTTGTCTTAAAAAAACTTGAAATGAGACATTTTTATGACCTGGTCTGGTGAATGTGGCTCAGATGAAGAACAATGAGACAAGTTTTACTACAAATAAGACAGAATCACTTACTTAGATTTCCGTTTTTGCTGTGCAGACCATAGTCTGTATAATGAGTGGATGTTACGACGTTCGGCTCAAACTGAAGCCTCCAGCAGATGCCCCGCCCCCTGGTGTCTGGCTGCAGTATAGGTCATAAGCCCCGCCCCCTGGTGTCTGGCTGCAGTATAGGTCATAAGCCCCGCCTCCCCATGTATTCCAGATATGAGCCGGGAAAACTTTAAAATGTTACGATACCTCGTAGAAACGTTTCTCTTATCTTTACGCTAAGGTAGTATGATGATGTCATCTGGCTGCATGGTGTTCAGGTGTTTTTTTTTCTGAGAAGTTAGTTTCTCATTAGTTATTGGACGTTAAAAACCGTGATATAGTTTTTATCGGGGATATAAGAAACTTCGGGAAAGAGCCAAAAGGAGACTAAACCTTCTGAAGAAGAAGAAATAAATATTTTTATTTCTCTTTTTTACTTGACTCCACCGGAAATTCTCTACTGCGCAGACTCTGGCTGCACAATGGCGGCTAGAGAAACAGGTTTTTTTGGCTTCAAAATCGTAGAACGGTGACAGGCGGAAGCACGCTGTTCATTCTATATACAGTCAATGGTTCAGACGTGTGCATGGACTTAAGTTTGGTTTTTGTGTTTATTCTACAGGAGCTGGGTCTGATCCGTAAACCTGCTTCCTTCATGACCAGCATCTGTGACGAACGAGGTCAGGAGCTCATCTACGCCGGCATGCCCATCACTGAAGTCTTCAAGTCAGAAATCGGTCTGGGAGGAACTCTGGGTCTGCTCTGGTTCCAGAGGAGGTCAGAACGTGAAGCCTGAGAAACAAACTCTGAACAATTCTTCATCTACTTCACCTTCTTCTTCTTCTTCTCCTCTTCGTGCAGGCTGCCGCGCTACGCCTGTCAGTTCATCGAGATGTGCCTGATGGTGACGGCTGACCACGGCCCCGCTGTCTCCGGAGCCCACAACACCATCGTCTGCGCTCGAGCCGGAAAAGATCTCATCTCCAGCCTCACGTCCGGCCTCCTCACCATCGTGAGAATCTTTAAACCTTAAATTCAAAAGTATGAATAAGCGACCTGCACACGTCTCCATGTGTTTTGTCATCCTGGTTGTTTCAGGGAGATCGTTTCGGAGGAGCTCTGGATGCTGCAGCCAAACAGTTCAGTAAAGCGTTCGACAGCGGCATTTTACCCATGGAGTTTGTCAACAAGATGAAGAAAGATGGAAAGTTGATCATGGGGATTGGACACAGAGTGAAATCTGTGAGTGAAGCTGCTTCTTCATTATAGTTACGTCTTATTTACATGAATGATTTTATGTTATAGAGA
This sequence comes from Thalassoma bifasciatum, assembly GCA_008086565.1. NCBI lineage: Eukaryota > Metazoa > Chordata > Actinopteri > Labriformes > Labridae > Thalassoma > Thalassoma bifasciatum. Next base: position 120,325 of record RPOG01001581.1, read on the forward strand.
TGGGATTTATGGCTCTATGAGAGGAACCGGATCTTGGTGAGCCGTTCCTTTCAAAGAGCCGTTCAAAAACTGGCTCCTTTAGCTCATTTTTATATTTATTAAGTTTTAAGAAGCCGGCCTGGCCTTAACTCATTTTATCTTGGAAATAATCACAGGGAGGAACGAATTTAGATATCCCATCAATATGAGGATGGGGGGGGGGGGGGGGGGTGAACCGATCCCAGCTGGCGTTTACGTTGGGATAAAACCTGGAAATAATCAAAAAGTAGCAGAAAATTTGGCCTAAAGTGGCAAAAAAAGGTCAAAAAAGCAACAAAAATTTGCAAGAAAACTTTGGATGAAACTTTACAAAATTTAGAAAGTAGCAAAAATGGTGAAAAAAGTGACAAAAATCAGTGATAAGTGGTAAAAAATGGCAAGAAAAGTGGGATTAAACTTGGAAAACAGTCAGTTTACTGAGAAAAAAATTGTGCAGAAGTGGCAAAAAAAGAGTGAAAAGTGTCAAAAATGGGCAAAAACAACAAAAGTTGGTGAGAAAATTGTGAGACGGTATCAAAGAAAAGGTCCAAAAGTGTGAAAAAGAAGGTAAAAGTGGTTAAAATGTGTAAAAATCAGTCCCAGTTGTAGAGGTAGTGGGTTGTTGTTGTTGTGCTGTAATTAATGTCACTGTTCATGTTCGACAATGAGTTTGTTTAAAAACAGAAACCTAGAAATAATCAGACACAAAAAATCCCAATTGCAATATAGAAAATAATAATCCCCATTGGATTATTTTTGCAAATCATTCAGCTCTAGTCTCTTCATTTCTGTTTTCTCATTGAACCTGTTAATTTCTGTGTTATTATTGGTTATTTGTTTTCATTTTACACATGGATGAACACCTGTAGGTGCTCAACAGTGGGGTCTGTTGCATAAGTCTGATGGCTTATCAACCTGTTCCTGACACATTTCTTTTTTTATACATTTTCTATTTGATCTCATGTGATTCCTTGTTGTGCTGATAAATAAACAAATAAATGAAAGAATTCAGTGTGGACAGCAGCAGAATGAACTTTCTGTGCTTTTTCAGATCAACAACCCAGACATGAGAGTTCAGATCCTGAAAGATTTCGTGAAGCAGCATTTTCCCTCCACTCAGCTGCTGGATTACGCTCTCGATGTGGAAAAGATCACAACATCAAAGGTGAGAGTTATTTCTTTATGCTGTTAGAAACAAACGTTAACAAAAGGTTTAGAAAACAAGACATGAATCACTTTTTTGTTTGCATGTTAGAAACCCAACCTGATCCTGAATGTTGACGGCTTCATTGGTGTCGCGTTCGTGGATTTGCTCAGGACTTGTGGCGGTTTTACGAGGTGAGCCGACGACTCTTTGTAATACTGCTTTACAGCTTTTTCTGACCAGATCATCATGCTTTATTTGTAGTAAAAATGTTTATTCTGAGATGAAAAGTCAAAATTTTGTGACAAAAAAGTCATGATTATTTAGGGAAAAAGGCAATATTATACATAATATTATATTATAAAGGTCAAAATTTGTGGTAAAAAGTCAAAATACTGTAATAAACATTGAAATTTTGAGAGAAAAGTCCTAACATTGAGCTAGAAAATTCATAATTTTGATATTAAAAAGCATAAGTTTTAAGGTAAGTTGAAATTCTGAGATAAAAGTTGAATAATCAGATTTAAAAAAGTCTAAATTTTGAGGAAAAGAATTTAAAATGTTATAAAAAGTCAGAATTTCTAGATATAAATTCCAAGTTCTGATAAAATTGTCAAAATCTTGAAGAAAAAAAGTCAAAATTTCAAGATATAAAGTTGAAATTTTGACTGTTAATCTCAGTTTTTTAACTTTTCATCTCAAAATGTTGACATTTTATGGGCCGAATGAAAAAATCTCATTTCTGTTTTTTTATTTTTATTTTCTTATGAGGTAAATTGGCTTCTTTTACCATTTTCACTGACTCATGCAACCTGATAGAAATCAATTATTGTTTTCTTTTTATTAATTTGAGCCACATTCACCAGACCAGTTCATAAAAATGTCTCATTTCAAGTTATTTAACCTTATAAAGCCAAACGTTTCATATTGAATACATGAGTTCAAAGACTTCTATCTCATTAAAATGATAAATATTTCCTTTAAAAACCTGTTAAAAATATTTTTAAAAACATATTCTACCATTTTGAGGATTGTCATATCACTATAGTCAGCTGAAGTTTTATTTTGGCTTTTTTCAAAATCTCATGAAATCATCCACTCACATATTTTCAGGAAAATCGTAGTTTGATTTTCAAGAAGTTGCAGCAAGAATAACATCGAAATAGTTACTTTTTTTCTTTAAATAAGTGTTTTCTGCATGAAATAAATGCATATTTATTAGAGAAAACTTTAATAAGATAGATAAAAAAGTTTGCAAAACTGCCCAGTGTGTCAATTGTGATACAAGAAATATGTCATGAATGAAAAGATAAAGCATTTTTCTTTTGTGGATTTTGTTGAAAGGGTTAATAAACATCTAAGTACCAAAAAACTATACAGGGTTAAAGACAAAAATAGAGTCTGAATTGCTTGTAATAAGTCAAAAAATCTGCTAGTTGGAGAAGAAAAAATTCACTCATAAAGTTTCTTGAAATTAGAAAAATGTTTTAATACAAGAAACTATTTTTTATCCCATTGGCAGATTTTTTTGACTTGTTACAAGCAATTCAGACCTCATTTTTGTCTGTAAATAACTTGAAATAAGACATTTTTTCTGGACTTTTCATTAGAATGTGGCTCATATCAAGAAGAATAAGACATTTTTTTTACTGAAGATAAGACATAATGATTTGCTTAGATAAAAGTTTTTGCAGAACCTCTCCCAGATTAGAGGTTATTAAAGCGTCTGCCTCCTTGCACAGAAGAAATCTCTGAAATAATCATGTTGTCGTTGCTTTAACAGGGATGAAGCAGATGAGTTTGTGGAAATCGGAGCTTTGAACGGCATCTTTGTCCTGGGACGAAGCATGGGATTCATCGGTGAGTTATTTTCATAGGAGACACGTTGTTATAGTGTGAACACTGAGTTATTGGCTGTTTTCCAAACCTCCTACTACACAAGCGATGCCTACTACTTCGGCTGAAATTCAGTATGTAGTATCAGTATGTGAAAACTTGGTAGATCTGTAGTAAACTACAAGTTCCCGGATGTTACTGTTTCCCTCAATGCACGGCGCTAATGGCGTTTGTCAGTTTGGGGGCGCTCAGGTTGAGGTGAATTACTGACACCTACTGGAATAAATCAGCTCAACTACAACACAACAACAAAAATGTGAAACGGTCCCAGAGATAAAAGTGAAGTGACAGGAAAGAAACAGCGGTAAATCTGCTCACTTCATCATGAAAGAGCTGTTTACTTTTACCAAATTCATAAAAGCCCCTAAATCATTTATCACTTTTTATTTTACACTAACAGCCTACGTGGGTAATGAGGACGCAGTTTTTACACCAGCTGGAAAAATAAAAAGTGAGTTGGTTTAAGATTTATTTTCAATACACGATAACTTTTGGTGCAAGATAAAAAATCAAATATGGTGATTTTGCTGTAATAAACTTTTATACCTTTACAAGTTTGATAAAATCTGGACTCTAATCTCTCCCTGAATTTGTTGTTTTTCTAAATGAATCAAAAATGTTCCTTAAACCACTAAAATAAAGAAAAAAACAAAAAAATTCTCAAAAAAAATTACAACTTCCTTCACATGCTTACTTTCATTTATTTATTTTCCTTTGTATCTCATTGACATCTAATTTAACTTATCTACTTTTATTGCTCCTGTAACTTCACCACTGATTGATGTGGTGAATTAATGACTGAAATGTTCTCATGGATTTATTTATGATAAAGTTAAACATTAGAAAAAAACCCATCAGCTCCACTTCCTGAAACAGAAATCCAGAGTAGTATACGACTAAACAGGTCCAACAAAACAGTCAGACTACATACTACTGTAGTAGGTAGTAGGCGGTTTGGAAAACAGCCAGTGTCTGTGCTGCTTGTATTAAAATCATCCTGTTTTTATGTTTCACCTTTAGGTCACTACCTGGACCAGAAGAGGCTGAGACAGGGTTTGTACCGTCACCCGTGGGACGACATCTCCTACGTGCTCCCAGAACATATGTCCATGTAACAAACTGAACCTTCCACTGTCGTCTACGTTCTGTGATTGTCACCTCAAAGCTGTAGCATTATAAAGAAAAGATGTCACTTATAATATATAGATGCAAATTTAAAATACGGGGACGGAAAAAAGGACTGAAAGATTATTTTTGTTTGGAAACCTGTCAGTGCTGCAGCTCTGTGTGTGAGCGTTCGCCAAAACCTGCTAAACTGTGAAGAAGTAAGCGTCCACTCCAAACCATTACGCTTCATCGACTTCATCGTTGTATTAATCTCGCACGTGTGTGTGTGTGTGTATGTGCATGTACATCGTGCCTCGCCAACCTCGAACACGCTGTGCAATAACGCCAATAACAATAATAGTTTTAGAAGATCAGAGCTTGATTTCTGTAAAGTTTTATCAACGGGAGAATCAAATGATGTCAGAATGTTTTGAGGTCGCCATGGTAACCATATTTATCAGTGCAGGAAGGAAATGTGGCAGTGTTTTCTGAAAAGGAATAAAAATAAATGTATTATTTAAACGCCTTCTTTTCTGCTATAGTCGAACAAACTGGACTGTTAGCCATAAAAAAATAGATTCAGTCCTGATATTGTTATTATAAATATAACCACTCATCACTGACTCCTTTAAAAGCGTTAAACTGATAATGATATTGTTTACATTTTCTTATTTTACAGTTGTTTACGGTACATTAAGTTTCTGAACTGTTGAAAAATGTGTCTAAGTGGATACACTTTTATTTATTTGAGAAAATCAATAACCTGACTGATAAAAGTCTGACAATACTTGATTTATTGTCCAATCTACATATGGAGAAGGTATTTTTAATTTAGAGGAATATGTCATTTATGGAAGCCCATTTCTGCCAGTTTAAGAAATAAAAATGAAAACTTTGTTGAGATTTGTTTTTCTTTTTGGCCCAAATTTAGTCAAAATTTTTGAGATAAAATGTTTATTCTGAGATGAAAAGTCAAAATTTTGTGATAAAAAAGGCAACATTATTCAATCAAAGGTCAGAATTTGTGGTAAAAAGTCAAAATACTGTAATAAACATTGAAATTTTGAGAGAAAAGTCCTAACATTGAGCTAGAAAATTCAGAATTTTGATAATAAAAAGCATAATTTTTAAGGTAAGTTGAAATTCTGAGATAAAAGTTGAATTTTCAGATTAAAAAAAGTCTAAATTTTGAGGTAATACAGTGTAAATTTTGAGGAAAAGAATTTAAAATGTTATAAAAAGTCAAAATTTCTAGATATAAATTCCAAGTTCTGATAAAATTGTCAAAATTTCAAGATATAAAGTTGAAATTTTGACTGTTAATCTCAGTTTTTTTAACTTTCCATCTCAAAATGTTGACAGTTTATGGGCCGAATGAAAAAATCTCATATCTGTTTTTTTATTTTTATTTTCTTATGAGGTAAATTGGCTTCTTTAACCATTTTCACTGACTCATGCAGCCTGATAGAAATCAATAGCAGCGATTAATATGAATGTTACAGAACTATAACACTCTGTGTCCAGCAGTATCTTCACCAGTGTTTACACATTATTTTTGTTTTTAACTGTTGAACTGTGAACTTTAAGGTGCCTCTGTGTGTTGAAAACTGTCTAATTGAGAAAAATAAAATCTAATAACATGTGAAGTCTGTTTCCTCTTTGATGTGAATTCAACCTTTGGTCACATTTAGTTGTTTACAGAGAGCATGTGACTTTTTTTCTTTTCTTTTTTTTAAAATCTGGACTGTTTTATAGATTTACAATCCTGCTCAGGCCTTATCTCTTCATGCTGACACCAGCACCTCTGGAGTAAATAAAAACATAAACATGTGACAGGATCCTGCTGTTAAACTTATTTTTCTTATTATCAAACTTAAAAAAAACAGACGGAACTATTGTTGCAGTAATTGTTTGCAGAGGTTTAACAGTGGTTTAGGTTTATTTACTCATTCTTCTCAGGGATTTCAGGCTTGTGTTGTAGTTTCTTCTTCTCATGTGCAGAGATCAGCAAAGGGAACTGCAACTGACGTCATCCACGCGGTTACGCCTTTCACCCACTGCGCATGTCAGAGATTTTGTCTCTTTGTGAAACTGAAGTCGGTTTCACATTCGTCGTTTGGATTTTAATCTCTATGGCGCAATTAAACTGTTGGAAAAATGTAAAACCAAGAACAGTAAGACTCAAGTTCACTTCAGATGATATGTTTTCGTAAAATAATTAGATCATTAAATGTTTCTTTAACCTTAAATGTGTCACAATATGAGATGAAAATTATTTGCAGTAGATATTTTTTGCTCGACACCACAGAAACTCAATAAAAGAGACAAATTGTAGAAATTTGCCTATGCAAGAGGAAATATCTAAGTGGTGAAAAATGGCAAAAACAGCAAGAAGTAGCAATAAGAATAGTTGAAGGTGGATTTTTGGAGACACTAGTTTTTATTTCTCATTATCTGTAAGCTATATTCATCAGCATTTCAAGAAATAAAGGCTTGAAATTATTCACTCTGTGTATAATGAGTCTGTATATAATATTTAGGTATCTAGGTTAGTGTCTGAAATAAGTAGCCAATCATATTGAAGTTTTCATGGTACTCTAATTTTTGAGACGTGCCTGTAAATATAAACAGAATTTCTTTTGTGGATTTTTTTTTTTTTTTTTTAAATAAAAAACTTACTTTACTGCCTAACGTTTCTTTTTTTTTTTCAATCAAAACAAGAATAATTATTGCTTAAAAATTCAATATAGCAATTGATCAACAACATATAAGGTGGGGAACCTAAAAATAACAACACATTAGTCTCCTGAGACCCAAGCTTTTTGTCTAGTAAAGCAAAAAAATTGCACAATAAACTACAATTGCAATATAGGGGGAAATAATTGCAATTAGAATATCTAAGCAAATTGTTTTGCCTTATCTTTTAAAATCAAAATCAGCTTTATTTTCAAGTATCTTTGAGAAGCCTACAAGGAATTTGGTTTCAACTGTGCTCTCTTTGAACAAAAAAACAAGTATGAATTAACATTAGATATTAAATATATACACAAAAAAACCCAGATATTAATTAACCACAAATTAGACGTATAGAAATATTAGACATATGTAAACTTTGTACAAAAGGAAGAAAGAAAAATATATACACATTCAAATAAAATGGTTTACAGTTTATTACATATCTAACTGCTTTAAAATGTATCCCATGGTTTTGTTTTGTCTTGTTTTCATTGTTATAGGTTATTATTTTTGTTATCATTACTGTGTTGTTTTATTTGATGTTTTTAATGTCTGTGAAGCATCTTTGAGTATCTAGAAAAGCGCTCTATAAATAAAATTTATAATAATAATAATAATAATAATAATAAAAATAATAATAATAATAATGATAAGAATAATAATAATTATTATTATTATATTAAAGTAAATAGTTTGTATTTTCAGAATCAAAATCAAATCACCAGGTATCTTTGAACATACAAGGAATTTGTTTTGGTAAACTGTGCTCTCTTGTACAATATAATATTAAGGCATAAAAGAGAAAATAATAAAAGTAATTTTTACATATAGGATTTTATCAAAAACTATAAAACACAAAAGAAAAACGACTACATTATTTTACACTACTATTATGATTTTTCTGTAAATGATCGTGTGAAATAATTTCAGCTGAGGAATTTGTTTTGGTAAACTGTGCACTCTTGTACAATATAATATTAAGGCATAAAAGAGAAAAAAATAATAGTAATTTTTACATAAAGGAATTATTAAAAACTATAAAACACAAAAGAATAACGACTACATTATTTTACATTATTATTATTATGATTTTTCTGTAAATGATAGTGTGAAATAATTTCAGCTGAGCTCATATTTTGTAATAATTGTGTTTTTAAATGTTGAGTTTCATCCAGTTAATTCCAGACGTGCTGGCCCTTTAAGACGCTGGTATTAAGCTACGATTGTGAAACGCACTTCGCTGCGCCTCCCTCTGTTTTGACTCCATGTATGTGTGGCTGCGTATGTCGCCTCCTTTCCTTCACTAGTTTACTTCATTTTCCGTCTCTGCGCACCTCCAGCGCGGGCAGCACAATGGCAGCGGCAGCCCCGAATCCGGAGGACTCCGCCCGGAGCAGCGGCAGCGGCGGCACCGGCACACCCAGCGCCCTGGCGGGGGACGGGGACGCCGAAGAGACCGAGGACTTCACCTCGTCCTCGCACTGCTCGGAGCTCTCGCGGCGGCAGAACGAGCAGAGGAAACAGGGCTTGTTCTGCGACGTGACGCTGGCCTTCAGCAGCGGAGCGGCCACCGGGAGCATCCAGAGCTGCGAGTTCTCCGCCCACAGGTCCGTCCTGGCCGCGGCCACCGACTACTTCACCCCGCTGCTCGGGGGACAGTTCTCCGAGTCTCTGTCCGGGCGGGTGGAGATGAAGGAGTGGAGCTCGGAGCTGGGGCCTGAGCCGGACACGGTGGAGAGCGTGATCCAGTTCATGTACACGGGAGAAATACGAGTCAGCACCTGCAACGTCCACGAAGTCCTGGAGCTGGCAGACAGGTGGGCTCTCCTTCTCATTTCAGTCTTTTTTTTTTTTTTTTTTCCAATAAAAGCCTATTTGTGACAGTTAAAGGATTCAATGAAAAGTTCCCCCTTGTATTTTTTTTTCAGAATTTTTGTGGCTCATGTTAAGTCAAGATTTTGAGTCTAAAATAGGAAAAAACAATTAAGATGAATGGTCAAATTCTGAGATGAAAGTCAATTGTTCAAAATAAAAAGTCAAAAATTTGAGTTTAAAGATAAAAAATTCTGAGATAATTCTGTCACAATTCTCAGATAAGTCTAAATTTTTAGTAAAGTCATAATTTTAACATAATTAAATCATAATTTTGAAGAAAAAAGATCAAATTCTGAGTTAAAAAGACGAAATTTTGAGATTAAAGCCAAAGTGAGGTTGAGATAATGTCATAATTGTGAGAGAAAAAAAGACAAGTTTTGAGGAAAACAGTTTAAATTAAGTCAGGATTATTCATATGATTAAGTCTAATTTTGAGATAAAGAAGTCAAGATTTATTTTTTAAAAAGTCGAAGTATTGAGATAAGTTAGTTTTCAGAGATAGAAAGTGAAAACTTTGAGATTAAACATTCAAATTATCAGATGAATGTCAAACATTGAGATTAAGTCATAATAATCAGAAAAAAAGATGAATTTTGTGGAAAATTGTCAAAATTAAGAGATAAAAAGATAGAATTTTTGAGATAAAGTGAAGACGCGAAGAAAAGTTAAAATAATGAATTAGTTAAGTTCTGATTTTAAGATAAAGTCCTAATCATGAGATAAAAACCTTCTTTTTTTCTAGATAAAATGTCAAAACTTCAGATAAAGTGACATTTTTGAGATGAGTCAAAATTAAGAAATAGAATGTGAAAACTGTGAAAGTAATTAATTCAAATCTTGAGATTACAAAGTCCAAACTGTGATAAAAAAGACAAATTTTTTAGATAAGAAGTTAAAGGTTTGGGTTAACAGGTGAATGTTTTGTACTTAATGGGTAACAAATTAAATCTCAACAAATCCAGTTTTTCTTCTTTCTTTTTTCTCTAACATGCTGAAATGAGCTTCTATATGTTCATGGGTGATTCCCTAACTATTAAAAAAAGTTGTTTTCCTGGCAGAAAATAAACAAAAGCACGTTTGTCATCTTTTGTGTGTGTGGGGAAAGAGACTTTGACAGTCAAAGCGTGAGGCGTTCACTGGCTGCTCTGAAATAGTTGTTGTGGTGTTCTGTGTTTAGTCTTGTCTGAAAACAGCAGTTTATTTATTTAAACTTCTCTCTGACCTGATGCACCGTTGTTGTGTTTTTCTCCTTCAGGTTTCTCCTGCTGCAGCTGAAGGATTTCTGTGGCGAGTTTTTAAAGAAGAAGCTGAGTCTGACCAACTGTGTGGCCGTGCACAGTTTAGCTCACATGTACACTTTGGACCAACTCGCTCTTCGTGCCGCTGACATGATCCGCCGCAACTTCCACAAAGTGATCCAGGACGAGGAGTTCTACACGCTGCCCTTCCACCTGGTGCGCGATTGGCTCTCTGACGCCGAGATCACGGTGGATTCGGAGGAGGTGCTGTTCGAGGCCGTGGTCAAATGGGTGCAGAAGAACCCGGAGGAGCGAGGACGCTACTTTGAGGAGCTGTTCCGCCTCTTGAGGCTGCCGCAAATCAAACCCACCTACCTGACCAGGATGGTGAAGAACGAGCGTCTGGTGGCGGCGAACGAGGCTTGTCTCCGGTTGGTGTCGGAGGCGGTGGAGGGCCACGCGATCCGTTTTGAGAACCTCAAATCAGCCGATATGGAGTTCTGGTCCTCACACATGGCGTCCTTTCAGCCTCGCTTCGGCCAGAACATGGACGTCATCATGGTGGTTGGTGGCGTGTCGGAGGGAGGCGACTACCTGAGCGAGTGCGTGGGCTACTTCATCTACGAGGACCGATGGGTCAACCTGCCGCACATCCACAACCACCTGGACGGCCACGCCATCGCCGCCACCGAGTCTCACGTCTACGTCGCCGGTTCGATGGAGCCGGGTTTTGCAAAGACAGTCGAACGGTATAATCCCAACCGCAACACCTGGGAGCAGGTGAGCAACTTGACCACGCGCAAGCACTCCTTTGGCCTCACCTGCATCAAGGATATACTCTACAGCATCGGTGGCCACGGCAACTTCAGTCCAGGGTTCAAAGACGTCAGCGTGTACGAGCCCGAGCAGGATAAATGGCACAATCTGGAGTCTGCGCCCAAAATTCTGCGAGATGTGAAGGCGGTGAGCGTGGAGGACCGCTACGTGTACGTGACGGCGCGCACGCCCGTGGACACGGATAACGAGGACGGACTGAAGACGGTGACGACTCGCTATGACACGGAGAGCCGTCAGTGGCAGGACGTCGACTCCCTGCCCCTCATTGACAACTACTGTATTTTCCAAATGGCGGTGGCGTCCACTAACTTCTACCACACGGCGTCCTGCTGCCCCAAGAGCTACACGGTGAGGGATGAAGTGGCGAAGCAAAAGATCAGCGTGCGCATCTCCGACGAGATCCTGGAGAGCCTGCCTCCTGAGGTCACCAGCATCGAGGGCGCCGCCATCTGCCACTTCGACGAAGACGTCTTCATCATCGGGGGTTGGAAGAACAGCGACGACGTGGACAAGCAGTACCGCAAAGAGGCGTACCGTTACTGCGCCGAGAGGAAACGCTGGATGCTGCTGCCGCCGATGCCTCAGCCTCGCTGTCGAGCCACCGCCTGCCACGTCCGCATCCCGTACCGCTTCCTGTACGGCTGCCAGCGCTACCCGATGCCGCAGAACCTCGCCCGGCAGCGAGACCGCATGCAGCAGATGCAGCAGCTTCACCGGCGCACGCTCACCCTGCGCCGGCAGCTCCAGTCGCAGATAGAGTGCTGAGCTTCCACGAGAACAATTCCTATTGGTTCAAAGACATTCCATCGCAGCCATCGTCATCGACTCCTCTGTTCGTTTGCTCGTAACACGCCGCAGCAGCAGGTCTCGAGTTGCTCCTCATCAAACTGAACTCATGCTGTGTTGTGTTCACCGCTAAAGCCATGAAACGTGACGGGATGCCTGGTCTGGATACGGCGAATGTAAACATGTGAATAAGAGTGTTATATAGCAGCCAACAGCTAAAGATTCTTGTCAAATATGTTGGTGTAGATTCCGTTTATCTGTTTGTACATAAGTAATATGAAGCTGTATATGTAAACATTTCTATGGATATTTTACATTCCTTTACCTGTCCTTGCAGAGGCAGTGTGACATTACTAGCTGCATTCCTACACTCAACCAGCTCCAAGTCTTATTTCATCGTAACACTGTGACAATCTCTTCATTAGGGATGGGTATCGAGAAGCAGCTACTGAGAGGAATCGATAATTAACATCATTTTTTCCTTACTGATTCTTTACATTACGCTGTTTAAGCTTAGCAGATAAGTGAGTATTTATTCATAATACATAATTTATTTAATACATTCCAGGTTACACTTGTCTTAATGTACAAAAACTGCAGCGAAAACATAACACTAGCTCGATGCTAATGTGCATGGGACATTGCATTGATGCGCTAGCAGTTAGCATTCATCAATCTAACTTAAGTTTTGAAACAGAATTTCAACTTTCATCACAGAAACAAATCACAATAACTCTTTGTGAACGATACTTAAAACTCAAAAATGTAAAAATATCAACAGGTAAATGTTTTCCAAACTGACTTCAGCATAACTACGGCAAGCTCAAGGTTCCAAACAACACAAAGTATTGTTAGGTGGCCTACTTCGGTCAATAATAGACAACAAAACAATACATCAGTGTCACCTGACATGTGATTTTTACTTATTTTTATTTATATCCATAGATACTTAAATCTACAAAAGAGGAAAAGGGCCATTTAAAAAAAGAGGAAGGTCCAATAATTTTTATTTATTACGAGAAAAAAGTCAGAATTCTGAGATAAAAGTCAGTTTATGTCATGCTCCATAAGTGAAATTAACATTGACACTTTTTTCTGACAGAATTCTGACTTTCATCTCAAAATTCTGTCTTTTTTTCTCATTATAAATTTTAGGAAAAAAAATGTGTACCTTACTTTTTTTAATGGCCCTTATCCTCTTCTGTACAAATCCATTGACCAATTTCACATTTATTTACTTATTAACTCATTTTAATCCGGTTGATGCAGAAAACCTGTAAAGCTACTTTTTGCACACAAATAATTTAATAAGGAATTGTTAAAGAATCGAATTGAAAAGCAGAATTGATAAAGGCTTTGGTATCAATGAAATCTGATCAATACCCATCCCTACTCTTCATGCAACTAGAATATTTGTACAAAAGTCTTACACACTCAAAGTACTTAATACTAGATATTAATGTGACTCTGTTTGTTGGTGTGAAGCCTCAACAAAATAAGAATCCATTAAAAAAAAAGCTGTTTATCTCAGAAAATAGCGTAGACTAGTTCGCTTCGACGATGCAGTTTCCTCTCAACGATATTTGTTCTTAATATTTGTAGATGTTGACAGTTTTTGTTGCTCATCCCAGGCTTGAAATGAGGATTCTTTTTTCCAGAAGCGACGAGAACTGTGATGTTGAAAAGATGTGTTATGAATTCATTCCTGATTGACTTTAACTTTAAAACATTCTGTTGAGCCGCTGTTTAAAGCACCAATCAAAAGCAACGGCTTAATCATTCCTTTTTTTGTTTTTTTGCACTTCAGCAGTTTAATGCTCGGTGTATTCCCATATAAGTTAAAGAAAAAACTATGAAATGTGTGAGTTTAGGGGTGTGTGTGAACGGCGTTGAGCAGAGCGTCTATTTCTGCACTTTGTAACACCAAATTATTTGTTAAAAAAAAAAAAAAAAAAGAACTTATTTAATTTTCCTCCGCACTTTGCTTCTTTCATATCAGACAAGGTGATTGTATTTTGGAAATGTCTCGTTATTGCCAGCTAACAGCAAGATGAAAGATTTTTTTCATTATTATTTGTAGATCTGCTTCGTTGCTCCGTAGTCTCTGTTTTTTCCATTTCTCATGATCCAGAAGTGAGAGAAGAGGAACCAGATTTAAAGGCAAAGGATTGTTATATGAATGTGCTGAGACTGACATTCGGAAAATCCCATTGCAGCATCTATCACAGGCTAGAAAAGGTTACAGAGCAAAGAAATGATATTCATTTCCACTGTGTGACCGTTGTTCAAAACACGACCAATATCAAGTGGATCAGCTGTGTAAATCGCTTTGCATGTTCAAGTCTGACCTTGTGTCCTAATATTGGATGTAAGCTAATGAAACGCTAATATCATCACTTGCAATTAAAGTTGTTTTGTAAAACAGCTGCTTGTGCAAAAACTGTCTTCATGTATCTTATTGAAAGTGAAAGTAGATCAGATTTTGTTTTACTTTTCTTTGTTTAAGACAACTTTTGACTGGATACAGTGCAATGATGTAATGTTTTTATCAACAGTAACTTTTGTTTGAAACATGCCAACAAGGAAACTTTGTAAGTTTGTAGCGTAGTTTAGTAGCCTGCTACATTTAGCCGGCTACTCACAGCTTGGTGCTCTGAGACGTGACTGTTTTAGCCTTTTGCCCGTTTTAGCCTCTAGCTTCTGGTTAAGCCTTTAACCCCTTCTGTAGATTTTATCTTCTGTTTTAGCCTTTAGCTCATGTTTTAGCCTTTAGCTCCTGCTTTAGATTTTATCTCCTGTTTTAACCTTCAGCTCTTGTTTTGGCCTTTAGCTTCTGTTCAAGCCTTTAGCATGTGTTTTAGCCTTTAGCCCATGTTTTAGCCTCTAGCTCCTGCTTTAAATTTTAGCTCCTGATTTAGTTCTTGGCCCATGTTTTTGTCTCTAGCTTCTGTTTAAGCCTTTGGCTCGTGTTTTAGTCTTTAGCTCCTGCTTTAGATTTTATCTCCTGCTTTAGCCTCTAGCTTCTGTTCAAGTCTTTAGCATGTGTTTTAGCCTTTAGCATGTGTTTTAGTTCTTGGCCCATGTTTATGTCTCTAGCTTCTGTTAAAGCCTCTAACTTGTGTTTTAGTCTTAAGCTTCTGCTTTAGATTTTATCTCCTGTTTTAGCCTCTAGCTTCTGTTAAAGCCTTTAGCATGTGTTTTAGCCTTTAGCTCCTGTTTTAGCCTTTTGCTCATGTTTTAACCTGTAGCTCATGTTTTAGCCTCTAGCTTTTGTTAAAGCCTTTAGCATGTGTTTTAGCCTTTAGCCCATGTTTTAGTTTCTAGCTCCTGCTTTAAATTTTAGCTCCTGTTTTAGTTCTTGGCCCATGATTATGTCTCTAGCTTCTGTTAAAGCCTCTAACTCGTGTTTTAGATCCTGCTTTAGATTTTATCTCCTGTTTTAGCCTTTAGCCTGTACTCTATCAGCGTCCCTCTTTTTTCCCTTTTCTATCAAACAGCCCAGGTTCAGTTTCCACTATTACTACTAAATAAACCCAAGACATAGTTTTCAGTAGAGAGAAACAGATCTCCCTTCTTACTGCTAAACTCCATCAGCTGGCGTTGTGTTGCCATGGAGACTTGGCGTAAAACAATCTGGTCCAGTCTGACCTGATCTGCATTTAGAAATAATCAATTTTAGCACCGATAATCTCGTTTTAAACAGGGGATTGTGATCAGGCATATATGTAGACATGAGACTTTTTCATATTCACTTAGAAAGTCCTCACTGTCCCTTTAAGTTTTGAGGATGGTGCACAAGTTTTCATTTTCAGTTGTGTTAACTTCAGACTTAAATCATCATTTTTTCACATGTAGAGTTTATTTATTATGTTGTAATTTAAAGGGCAGGATGGGAACCTTTCATCAGGACCGTGTCAGGGGAACAGTACATACCGTCCCACTTAAGTTATACAAGTACTGATGCTGCCTTCAGGTGCTTTTAATACGCTCGTTATTTTCGAACTCTCTCGCTAAAATGAGTTTTCGCTTTGAAGAAATGCTCCTAATATTTTCATTTGGACATTTTTCGTGTGTGTAATTTTTAGTTTTGTTTAATCACGATTCTGAATCACAGATAATGTAAGTTCCACTTTCTTGTGACTAATTCTTTAATGTGAGTTTTCTAAAATCCGACACTCCAGACAGGAACCGGAAGGCAGTGGAATCACTTTAGCTCACAGATGATTCTGAACGTAGCAACAGTACATGTGCAAGGAGACTAACGACTTATGAGACGTTTTATGCTCATATAACCTCAACAGAATGGCTGCTTCATTGAAGAAAATGGTATTTTTTCGTTTAATGTTTTAGTAAACAACTCTAACACCAGATAACCTGCATTAAAGCGGGCTAAACATAGTTAGCATTGGTAGCTTCGCTGCATTGGTTATAACTGGAGGAAAGCTATCGCAGTTAGCAACGTTGAATTTCACGGATTTGCATGAAATATCAACACCTTTTATTTAATGTATAGTTAAAATCCAAGACTCAGAGTGATGTTATAGCTTTAGGTTTATTACTGCATTGAATATAGGAAGCTAAAAAGAGCTCAGTGCTACTGTTTACCAGCCTCCATACAGCTACAAAATACATTTTTAATGCAAAAAATGACTCTTCCTTTGCATGTAATAATGTGTGTAACACTGTTATGACCAGATTCCAGAGTTGTCCAACGCATCAGTGTGTATGAGGGATTCAAAGAGGGTCCAGGAAATCCTCGAGTCCATGAGAAAAGCTGGATCCAACACTGTGCAGGTTTGGGAAAACACCACACATATCAATATTTTTATCCTACACAGTTATGCTCATAAGTTTCCACCCCCCTGTTCTTAATACTATGCATTGCCCCTTTAACATCAATGACAGCTTGAAGTCTTTTGTGCTGGTTGTAGATGAGGGTCTTTATTTCTCAGATGGTAAAACTGACCATTCTTCTTGGCAAAAAGCCTCCAGTTCCTGTAAATTCTTGGTTTTTCTTGCATGAACTGCAGGTTTGAGATCTCCCCAGAGTGGCTCAATGATATTGAGGTCAGGAGACTGAGATGGCCACTCCAGAACCTCCACTGTATTCTGCTTTGGCCAATGGCAGGCCCACTTAGCCTTGTGTTTTGGATCATTGTCGTGTTGAAACGTCGAAGTACTGGGCGTGTCCCGATACAACATTTTCACTTTCGATACCAATATTGCAGTCTTGAGTGTTGGTTGATGCTGATAGTGATCCAATATCAGCAAGAATGGTGTAACTCAGTGATTCCCAACCTGTGGTCCATGGCCCCCTAGTGGTCCGTAAATGTATTGCAAGTGGGCCGCCAAATCATTTCCTAAAAAGTCTGATTTTACTGGAGTGTAATTTAAAAGATACAAATATACTGAATAATGTTTCAGATGTTAAAACACAGTCACGAACTCCGTTAGGAAATTAAAAATGTTCAGATAAAACATGTCCACTTAGAACGCATGTTTGTGACCACTCGGTAACATGACCCAAAACATGACAATAATCCTATATGTAATAAAAAATATGCACTAAAACCCAAATTGTAGTAACTTGTCCAAAATGTAACAAGAGTGTGAAGCCAGAAACGCAACAAAAAGAATATATTCAAAGCCAAAATGTAATAACTGACCCAAACTTTTAGTAATTTTGATTTGGGCTCAGAATCTGTTACATTATCAAGCAGTTATTGTATTTTGGGATTTATTAAATGTTTTAAATTACATTTCAAGCTCAGCACTTTTGTTACCTTATCGATCAGTTATTACATATCATTACATTTTGGGTTGTTGTTACAAATGGGTTTTTAATAAGGCATTTTATATCCTCTATTCTTATTGGGTCGAAGGTGGGCCGCAATCATTTGGGCCCTGAGTTGGAAAAGGTTGGGAACCACTGGTGTAACGTTTATAGTTGTGGCCTAAAAATGTAATGACTGACTGTTTTCTTATTTTATGTTTTTCTTCCAGGTGATCTCAGATTTCGACATGACCCTCACTAGGTTTGCATACAACGGAAAAAGATGTCCTACTTGTCACAGTGAGTTCACTAAAACACAACCAAAGCTACAATCTGAGAGTTGATTTTGGTAAACTGATTAATCATTCTGTCCATTTTTTTTTTTTTTTGCAGATATTCTAGACAACAGCAAACTTATCTCTGATGAGTGTAAAAACCAGGTGAGGCAATCAGCAATAACAAAAAACAACAGATGGCTGATTATGCTGAACAGTAGAACCTCTATGTCCCTCCCTTGCTCTTAAATCCTCTTGCATAAGCATCATTTCGCACTTAAATTTCCTTTTATATGGGATTTCTAGACTTTTTAGTCTCATGAATGTTTCACATTTGAACATCAGATACCCGTTGTCACTTGTAAACTAAATATTTTTCTGTTCATGTCAGCTGAAGGACCTGCTCAACACATATTACCCAATAGAGATCGACTCTTCAAGGTCAATAGAAGAAAAGCTTCCTTTAATGGTGGAGTGGTGAGTGAATCTACCACAGTTTATCCTACTCTGATAAATTCCTTTCAAGTGCAAGTTTGTGCATTTCTGTCTCTAGGGCGAAATTGTGGAATAATCCAGGGTACCTGCAGGTTTTGGAAAGTCAAATTGAAGACATTTTTAAGACCTTTTTAATGCCACTTTGAATGATATTTACGACCAAAAACACATAAATATAGTCGATATTTGGGGATCCTGCCGCATTACAACCAAATCATAGCGTGTATCACTTAATGAGGCTCATTCAAGTTTATTTTTTGTCTGTTTATTGGACATAAAGTTGCTCATTGGTTAATATCTGTATGTAAAAGTACAAACAGTGACCCATACTCATAGACTGCCGAGCTAGGATGCAGATAAATTTTATATCTTCTCAAAAAGTCCCACAAAATAATAGAACCAATGAAACATTAACAAATCTTGCCCTGATAAATTTAAGACCTTTGATTAATTTATTTAAGATCAGAATACAATTTTCTAATGAATTTTTAAGGATGTGTAAGAACCCTGGTCTAGAAGAACAAACAAAATTGAGTAAAAATGTCCAACAAATTAAGAAAAGTTATAGAAAAGCCATTATTGAAAGGTATAGAAACATGGGAATAGAGTCAAGTAATTCTGAAAAGCTGTTTGTTAATCCTTAAGTTAACTGGATTGTTCTTGTCATAACTGTTTAACTATGCATAATATAAGCATGTTTTTTTATGTATGTGTATATGGGTCAATGAGGTGACGTCCCCTTTTTTGTGTCCGAGTGCAATATTTCCTTCCATCATGAATTGAGTATTTCATCACATGTATTTCTTTATTCTATGAAACCTGTGTTATTTGAACACATCTTTAAACTATTCAAATATAACATGTTTTTTT
>RPOG01001582.1:0-135966 GCA_008086565.1 Thalassoma bifasciatum
TGAAGGACGCCCCTGAACAACCGTCAACTCCATTTTTCCATTGTTCAGCAAAAGCAGATCATGACCCCCCCCTCCACTGTGCCGCCTATGAAACATCTCAGTTGTATCTCCTCATCATGACAGTAACGTTGGACGCCATCAGGACCATCAAAGTTCAAGTTTTTCTCCTCAGAGAATCAAACTTTCTTCCACCTTTCAACGTCCCATGATGCTCTCTGTCAAAGTCCATTACATCACCTTCCTCTGCTCCGGAAACTTCTCCAAAAACAAGAATTTCGAGAAGAGAGAGTCTGCGGCAGACTACCAATAACCCGACGTCAGCCGAGGTCATTGGTGGAAGTAAACCCAGGAGGATCGTCCCGTGTCTTGATGAACAGCCAATCAGATCCTCGGGCTCAGAGCTGGTGAAATGTTTTTGACTTTTTTTCTTCCATATCCCTCAGGATCTTCTCATAAATTCTAAATGTCTGTCTTACTGCGTCCAACCTCAGCAGTGATGGCGTTGTGTTGTGAGAGGTTTTGATTCTGCAGCTCAACAATCGACCACGTTCAAAGAGAGAAAGATTTTTAGTCTTTACCATCAGGAGGTCATGACAGAGAGAAAACCTGACAGGAAATCACCTTCAATACACATTTTTCTGCAGATTGTCGCACTCTTATTTCTTCTTTTTGCATTTTAAAACTCTACTTTGAATCTTTTTAAGACCCAACAGTGCAAAGTGTAAATTCATGCCATTTTTCTCAACTGGTCTTCAGATTTTGATCCGAAGTGCATATTTGTCTGTTTCTAATCCAATCAAATTTAGCATTTAAAAGCAAAATCTGTCCTTTATCTTGAAGAAAATGGTTCATTAGATTGATTTTGTAGTAATGTTGGACACTGGAGCTGGACTCTCTGACAGAAAAAAGAAGTCAGAGAAGAAGAAAGCTAAACAGGAGAGTGATAGAGCATGGGCTAAAATATGAGTTGACCTGTTTGTGATAATGTTCATAGTTTGGGATTAAACTCCAAACAATCACAGAGACATGATCTGTGATGAAGTTGGTTAAACGGTTTTTATTTCTGTTTCAGAGCTAAAATTTAAAAATAAGAACCTACGGTGTCTGAAGTGGTCCAAACTGTGCTGCGGTGTGTTTTCAGCCTGTGATGTGAAAATAAGTGAAGCTTGTCTACCTGAGCGTGAGAGGCCGTCCGACTCTCCTCAAGGAGCCCCGTTCAGCTACACACACACACACACACTCACACACACACACACATGGACACAGAGTCCGCAGCCAGCAGACATAGTAGCTCTCATTCATCCCCTGGCAGCAGCCGCCTCCCCCCCTCCCCCCCTCCCTCCCCCTTCACTGGCCCTCAATCCTTCCCTCGGCTTTTTTCGTCCTCCTAGCTTCCTCCTCCTCCTCCTCTTCGTCTTCATCGCCCCCTCCTCAGACCACGACCATTTTAAGGTTTGGGGAAAGTAGAAAAACAGTCTGACGGATGGATATGTTCCTAACGCATCTTGGCTGAGTTAAGACGCCGAGACGCGCCAAACCAATTTACCCCGCCGTGATGCTCCGTCTGCTCCGTCCTGACTGTTTCTCTCTGTTTTCTCTGGAGGAGACAGACGACGACGCTTCCAACAGGAACAGAGACAGGAGAGGGTTTTAATTGTGATGCAGAGCCACATTAACCCTCAGTACTCTAAGATTTAACCACTTCAGGGCCGAACGATTTATCGTTTTCTGATCAAAATCGTTATCATGTGATCGCCAAAGCTGCGATTTTTTTTTGCTCCTGACTGTACCAGGATCTGTTTTATCAGCTGTTTCTGACACAAAGATAATTTATTATTGAAATATGCTTTTTTATCATCACTTATTTTAACTGAACACAATTAAGGATATTTTGCACTACATTATTTGTAAAAGTTAAGAGTCAGAGATAGCTCCTTTTGTTCTTCAATTGTTATAACTAAACAATTAAAAAGTCTGGTTTAGAAAAGGCAAGAATTACATTTAAAGGTCAGACTCAGTGGAGGTGATAGATTCAGGTCAAAAAAGTCAAAATCAACTCAAAATCTTCAATTTTTTCTTCAAATTTTTGCCTTTTATCTCAGAATTTTGTCTTAATTTCTCATAATTTGGACTCAAATCTTAGACATTTTGACTCTTTACATCAAAATTTCAACTTTTTATCTCGAACATTGCCTTTATTTTGAAAATGTGTAATGTTTTAACTAAAAAAAAATTGCCTTATCTTCGACTTTTGTCTTAATCTTAAAAGATTGACCTTTGATTTGAAAATTTAGACTTTTTTCACATAATGTTAAATTCACTTCTTAAAATTTGGAATTTTTATCTCAAAATTTTGACGTTTTGTCTCAGAATTTTGAATTTATATCTCTAAATTTCCACTTTTTATCTTAAAATATTGACCTTTTATCTAAATTTAGAAATATTTCTGGACTTCAGTTTTCATCCTTGCATTAGAGTAAAAGTTTGGTTTGATGTAATTTTCTGCCAAGTTTGTAAAAGTTACTGAACATTATGAAAACTTCACTGAAGCTTGATTTGAAGAAAATAGTGAATTTTCTGCCAGAAAAATCATGATTAGCATCTTTTTCTAAAATCATTCAGCTCTGGTCAGGTGTGTTTTAATCCAGCTCTGGTGAAGGGGGGCTTTGTGTCTGTGGGGTCACTAATCTCCTGGGGGGGGGGGTTGATGCAGGACACTCCCTGTCACTGTGTGTGTCTGTTGGTGCTAATTGGTTCTCCCCAGGGGGTCTGCGATTGGAGGCGGTGGAAAAACAAATGAGCATGAGTAACAGGTCGGTGAAAGTGAGAGGGACCTTCAGATTCCTCTGTAACGTGTCAGTGAGGGGGGGGGGGTAGGAGCTGTCAGTCATCCTTCATCCTGAGTCACAGAAACACTCGGGTCGTTTCTTTCCCGGGAAAAACTGTAGGCTCTAGTTGTCTGTGTGAAATTTCTGTTTGTATCTTTATTTCTGGATGGCTTTAAAAAGCTTAGCACATGGTGAATAACCCCCCCCCCCCCCCACACACAGTTGTAAAGATTTGCTAACTGGTAATTTGTCCAAACACATTTATTCCCTCAAACATACAGATATACACTCTTTTTTTTTAATTTATATTACATATTGAATATTTATTTACCATATTGATCCACCTGTAGTCTGCACCATCTGTTTGTAAATCACTGTGTAATACCTTAACATCTGTTTGGTGTGCAGTTTCTGTTTAACACACTTCATCCTGCTACAATATTTCTGATTTTATGAAACTAAATGAGCAAATTCCTCTTTACCCCATTTGGCAGATTTTTTGACTTGAAACAAGCAATTTGGACCTAATTTTTGTCATGAAATAACCTGAAATAAGACATTTTCTGGACTGGACAGTTGAATGAGGCTCATATCAGGAATAATACAAACTAGAAGGGGGGCATTTCCTTGCAGCAAATGCTGGATGTTGAAATGCTGAGCCCCGTTTCAACATTAAGCACTTTCTTCCAGCAGATGCGTAATGTTGAAAGACAAAGCCACAACCATTACCATAACATCTCCATTTCTCCATTGGATCAGCGCTGAACTTAGTGAAAAGAACAAGTTTAATAATAACTACAAGTAGGGGGGCACATTTCCTTGCAGCAAATGCTGGATGTTGAAATGCTGAGCACCGAATTTCAGCTCTCTTGCTTTTCCTCAAAGAAAAAACTGGATTGAATGTCAAAAAAACTTTATCTACTCTAAAATCAGTCGCAGTTGTTTCAGCATTTCAACATAAAAATAAGAATTAACGACTTGCTTAGATTTCAATTTTTGCAATGTAAATAAATATCTATTCTATTCAACCCTAGAAACATTGCAGTCTGTTGATTGGTTGGTAGAGTCGTCACTTCCTAGTCACTCAGTATCCTGATTAATGATTATCTTTTACACATTTAACCCAAACTACTAAACTGTACTGATCTATACTGGACTATTTTATAGAAACAGATCTTCAGAGAACAGATGTCAAGTGAGCATTTCTGAATAAATGAAGCTGCAGTTTCTGTCGGTGAAGTTTTTGGTTGGTGTGAAATTCTGCCAAGAGACGAGCAAATGATTTAACAAAACAGATTCTCCTTCCAAATGAGATTGGCTTTGGGTTCAAATTGAGCAACTTTCCAAGAATTTTCTTAGAAACAAAATGAAAACAAAGCTTTCCCCTGGAGGTTTTCACCTATTTTCCAAAAGTCAGATATTTTTATGAAACATTTGAAGCATTAACAGCTGAATTTCCTCCCACGCAGGTGTGTGAGGTGTTTCCATTTTTTGGCTCAGGTCTGTCAGATGTAACCGCAGATAAAGACACATTTCCTCGTAAAAACCGAACTGCATCAGCCTCACGCTCATAAAGCCGTGTGACGCCCCGCCCCCTTTAGATTAAAGCAACACAGGAGCTGCCAATCAAACGCTGCCTCAACACGCCCGACGCTCACCTGTATCCTCCTGGAGACAGGTGCACCAGCTCTGCACAAAACCACACCTGTGTAATTTGACTTCACCTGCCAGGCTGCATTCGCTCGCTACAATACATGGAAGCATCCTTGCTCAAAGGCACATAGGCAGGAGACAGAGTAGGGGAGTCGTTGGTTTTCCAGCTGGTTTCTGAGTCTCTAACTTCCACAGCTGTTTTATTGTCCTCTCTTACGTGTGTGTGTGTGTGTGTGTGTGTGTGTGTGTGTCCAGCTGTACACACACACAGCTAATGAACTCTAAGTGCTGGCTGCAGTTGTCACAGTGGTGCGACCGTTTCAGTCGAAGGCCACAAAACAGTTTGATTTAAGGTCATTGCGAGAGTCAGATGAGACTCGATCATGACTGAAAACTTTCTCTGAATCTTTTAGTTTTTTTCAGGAGATTTTAGTTCAGTCAGATGGATTTATCAGTAACTTGCAACTTCCACAACGTAAACAAACAAGAAATCATCCCCCTCACTTTTTAAAGGGAGATTCATTGATGAAAATGTATCAGTGAAGTTAGATTTTCCAGCTGTAATAGGACGAAAAGGTTAAATTTAAGACAACTAGAAATGGGAATCAAGAACTAGTTCCTGTTGACAATCAATAAGAAATGGTTCAATCCATCAACATCATTGGCCTCAATTTTATAAATTTCCCCAAATGTCCAAGTTTGATCTCACGTGGAAATGCACTTTTACACACTAACTGCAGATAAACAGTCGTGATCGGTGTTAAGATTTTTTTTGGCTCAATATAAGTCAAATTTTGAGGGGAAAAAAAAGTCAAAATCAGGAGGAAAGAAGCCAAAGTTCTGGCTTAAAAGTCAGCATTTTGAGAGATTAAATTCAAGATTATGAGAAAAAAAATTCAAATTATTAAGATCAAAAGTCAAAAGTGTGTACGACAAGGTCAAATTTTGAGAAGAGTCGAATTTTAGGATTAAAAGTCAAAATTGCAATAAAAAAGTCAAAATTATCTGTTAAAAAGTCAAAGGAATTGAGATTAAATGTCAAAATAATAGGTTAGAAAGTCAAATTTTAAGAGATTCAAGTCGAAATCTCGAGATAAAAGACAAAATTATTCAGATAAAATGTAAAACTTTTGAGCTAAAAGTAAAAGTTAAATGAAAAATCAAGTTTTGAGAAAAAAAAAGTCAAGAATACAAGAGAATGGTCCTGATTATGGACTAAAATGACAGTATTGCAATAAAAAGTCAAAATTGCACAAAAAAAGTCAAAGTTTTGAGAGATTTGAGTCAAAATTATGAGATAAAAAGCAAAATTATTGAGATGGACGGTTCAATTTTGAGATGAAATTCAAGTTTGGAGCTTTAAAGTCAAAATTACAAGAAAAAAGCCAATACTCTGGGCTCAAAGTACAAAGTATTGAGATAAAAAGTCAATATAATGAGACTAAAAGTCAAAAATTTGAGAGATATAAATCAAAATTATCAGACAAAAAGTAAATATTGAGATAAAAAGCAAAAATCAACTTTGAGTCCTTAAGAGAAAAGAAGCTGAAATTGTGATGATTTTCTCTTCAAATTCTTTGGGTATTCTGGCTCCTCTTTTCGTGAAAGCCTTTGATGTGAAAGCTGCTGTATTCATAAAAATATGACTCAATGACTCTGGGTGTGAGTCATAAACATGGCTTGTGCTGAATAATAAAATTCTTACATCATGATTTGATTCAACAATAACGATACAGGAAAAGTGTTGAAGGATGTTGGTGTGAAGTGGAAAGTTCTGCAGTTTTCATCAGGAAAATTGATGTTAATTGTGTTATTGTAATGAAAAGCAAAATGCATTTATTCTCTATCACAGTGTCTTAAAAACTTAAATGGGAGTTAAAGGAACTTTTCTTAAACTTTAGGACACTGTCACTTTAAGAATCAATGCTCCGCCCCTTTAACTTTTTACTGCTTCAGAGTAAAAAAAACAACAGGACACAGATGAGCTGAGACAGAGGAGGCATTGATTGAGTAATACACACACAATTAAATGTCTCAATCTATAGATACACACACACACACACACACACACACTCAGCCACATATTCATAAGCACACATTGGCTGTTACACACACACAAACACACACATACATCCACTCTGCAGGAAACCGGTAATGGGCGGGGTCTCATCGACGTGCACACCTGTGACGACTGATAAGATAACTACAAAGTGTGTGTGAGTGTGTGTGTGTGTGTGTGTGTGTGTGTGATGTGCAAACTTCCATACACCTGAACACTGTATATTCTAGAAGTTTGTTTTAGTCTCGTTTTTGTGTCTGTAGCTGATTCCTGATGTAGTTTTTGTTCCTCTCTGTAAAACAAACCTCACTTTCTCGCCCTGGGCCATCACACACACACACACACACACACACACACACACACACACACACACACACACACACACACACACACACACACACACTCAGCATGTC
This sequence comes from Thalassoma bifasciatum, assembly GCA_008086565.1. NCBI lineage: Eukaryota > Metazoa > Chordata > Actinopteri > Labriformes > Labridae > Thalassoma > Thalassoma bifasciatum. The sequence continues at coordinate 6,954 of RPOG01001582.1, forward strand.
AGGGGCTGTGTTTGTATCTCACATGGATGAATACAGGGCGTCTGAATCTGAGAAACTGATGTGTTGTTGAATCTGGCTCTGATCCGACAAACTGGTACCATGATCCAAACTTCAGTTCTGTGAGTTTTAAAGCTGAGAACCAGAACTTTGTTTATCAGCTGGAAATCACTTTGGCACACTTGGACTCCTGCCTCTCCTCTGGGATGGATTTTGTGTTATATAAATGGCGTNCATTTATATAACACAAAATCCATCCCAGAGGAGAGGCAGGAGTCCAAGTGTGCCAAAGTGATTTCCAGCTGATAAACAAAGTTCTGGTTCTCAGCTTTAAAACTCACAGAACTGAAGTTTGGATCATGGTACCAGTTTGTCGGATCAGAGCCAGATTCAACAACACATCAGTTTCTCAGATTCAGACGCCCTGTATTCATCCATGTGAGATACAAACACAGCCCCTGACATGCTGAGTGTGTGTGTGTGTGTGTGTGTGTGTGTGTGTGTGTGTGTGTGTGTGTGTGTGTCTTTATGTGTGTATGTCTCTGTCTGTGATTTACAAGGCGGTGGACAGTAGCGGCCGTCATGTCAGTTCAAGTGTTGTTGTCTTAAAGTCTAGCCAGCAGTTTTCTCTCTCTCTCTCTCGCTGTGTTTGACCCCACACATGCCCTCCAGATGTTGGAGAACATTCCTGAAAGTCTCATCACACTCGAGGACATTTTATGTCTCTTCACACTTTCCTGACACTGTCACAGTCACGTCTGGTTTGTCTGACATCAGCGATGAAGAAACAGGACGCTCACTCACAGTATCATATTTTTACAAAAAACGTCAGCTGAGGTGTAAAAAGAGAAAGAGGAACAGTTGTGAGTTATTGAGTTATTAATGGATCAGGTTTCCAGCTCACCTGGATGTTATGGTTTGTTTGGTTTGAGGGTTAAAGCAGGTTCAGACTCTCATTTTCCTGTGGAGCAGCAGAGAAGCTCGTGTGCTATCAAAGATCATCATGACTGATCGGTTGCTGATAGGTGGAGTTGTGGTTGATTTAATTATCAGGTGCGCTCTGAAGCCCAATTACCTGCGGTTTTGACTCTTTTAAATTTGGCACGCTAAATGTCACACAAAGCTTTAATTGTTGGCTCCGTCTGCAGGTAAACACGATACGAGGAGCTGCAGCTGTGCAGGAGAACAGGATCATAAAAACACTTTTAACAGCTGAATCCACCCAGGAAAACAGGGAGAAACTCATGCATTAACTTTCATGTCATCGTTTATGTGTGTCTGTTTTACAAGCATGAGTTCTTTTTGCAGAGAAAAGTAACTACATGAAACAAAATTAAGCTTTACGTGCTCTGGGTTTAGTTCAGATGATACAGCACGATGATCCTGCAAAATTACAGAAAGATACTCAAAGACAACTAAGTGACTTCATAACATTTATTTAAAACAGAAAATTTCCCCTTTTAACAGAAAAGGCCTATCATGTTAACACGAATAATGTATAGACACCCACTTCTGCCAAATACAAATTTTAAAAAATAGAAAAAAACAGGCTTTTTCGCCCATCTATAGTCAAAATTTTAAGATAAAAAGTCAAAACTATCATGTCTCATTCCATAATTTGACTATTCTCTCAAAATTTGGACTTTTTTCATCTCAAAAACTTCAATTTGAACTCAAACTTTTCACTTTGTCTCACAATTTTTACTTTTTTTTTGACAGTACACCTCAACTTTCTACAAAAAAAAATCTTAGAAATACCAAAATAACAATATATCCCATAATTCTGATGTCCTAAAAATTAACCCCATCTTGTAGTTTTGACTTTTAACTCATTATTTAGACATTTTTTGCCTCTATCCTACAATTTTTACTTTTTTCTGGGGAATCTCAACTTTTTATCTACAATATTTTTATTTTTATAACAAGTTTAACTAAAAAAAAAAAACTACTGTCATCTCAAAATTTCGACTTTTCCCCTCACAATATTGCCTTTTTTAATCACAGAATAATTACTTTTACTCAAAGCTTTGACTTTGTTTTACAATTTTGATGTTCTATCTAAAAAAATATCAACTTTTATCTGAATTTTTGGGGAAAAGTATCTTACAATTTCGTCTTCTAGCCTCAAAAATTGAATCATTTTATCTCTAAATTTGGACTTTTTTGTATTTAAAATCTTTGCTTAACACGGCCAAAAATAAATTAATTAATTAATGAATAAAGCCAAGTTTTCATTTTTATTTTTGAAATGGCTGAAATGGGCCTCCATAATAATGCCTCACATGCTGAAATGAAAATAAAAATATGTACATTTCTCTTCATATGTATAAATATTACCTAAAAATCTTGGCAAAAGTTTCATTTAGATTTTGAGGGGTTTGAATTTTCAGCTGATGCAAAGGTGTCAACCGTATATCTGCGGTTTATTCGTAACAATGCATTTCCAACGTCTGAGAGCGCGGCACAAACAGTCAGAGCATGTTTTCCTGAAAAAGAGGAAGTTTGGTCACCTGAGACAAAAACCCTCCAGAATAACCTGAAAGTAAAAAGCAAATTCGTCTGCAGAGAAGTGTGAGCGTTTAGTCTACTGAACATTAATCTTGGTTCTTCAACAGGTCGAGTGTTAAATGTGATCTAACGTTACAGACGCTCATCCAGAGCCAGGACACAAATATTCGTCTGATTACGCCACATTTGCCTGTTGAGGTGGATTTCTTCTCCAGATATGCAGCGTGAAATCACACAGGTGAGGAAATTAAGCTGTTTTAGAGTGTCACTGTTCATAGGAGTAAAACAAATGAGCCATGAGGGGGATTTCCCCTGTGGAGCATCATAAAATCCAGCCTGAGGCCTTGAGCGCTCGCACTGAGGAGGAAAGAAGAGGAGGCGTGAAGTCCTGAGGATATTGAAGCTAACGCCTCCTCTGCTGCATATCCAAACATCCTGAAAGAGGAGAGGCCTGGAGCAGAGACCGAGAATGAACCTCTGATATGACGGATTTCATCATCGATAGGATGCCAGAAAACGCAAAAAAAGCTGTGTCAAACTTCTCCAAAACGTGAGGCTTTTATTTTGAAATCCAGAGTGTATGAGAGCAGAGTTGACAAACGCAGCAGGTGCTGTGTGTGTAATCATAACAGACACAATGTTACTCACAGAAATTAAGATAAGATAAACTTTAATGGTCTCTGAGGGGAAACTGGGTCAAAGCAAACAAACAGAGGAAACAGAAAAGACAAAATACAGGAAGAATTCAGAAAATGTGTTTTGAAAAGTTGTTTGACAACACAAAATGAATCCATTTACAAAATATAAGACGCTGTTTGCACACAGTTTAGGTTGAACATTTGCTTCAGGCCACATGGATTATACTGCAGAGCATGTTCTGATCCAGACACTTCGGGTTTAGAACCAGCAACCTTTTCCAGAACCCCCGCTCCCCGACCTTTGACCTGCTTGTTGTTCCTGCTCCGTTCGCCAGCAGAGAGGCGACCTGCCGAGAATCTGCTGTGTCCCTGAGTCGATGGTCCCGCTCTGATCGATACTGTCCTCCCTGATTGTCCCTCACACACACACACACACACACACACACACACACACACACACACACACTGCACGTCAGGTTAAATGTAATCAGCCGCCTCCTCTGTGTTCGTCTCTCAGGCCAAGAGTTTTATCTCGGGCCTCTTTGCAACACCCACGAACGAGCAAAGTCCAAGCGCTTATCTGAGCCACTGCTGCTCTGTCTGTCTGTCTGTCTGAATGACACACTGACTGTCTCTCTCTCTCTCTCTCTCTCTCTCTCTCTCTAAAACTCTTTCTGTCTGTATGTTTCTTTATCTGTTCGATTTATTTACAGCTTCCTCTTACCGCCTATTTCTTACCTAATTCTGGCCTCATCCCATACAATGTTTCAAAGCTTATAACTGAAAAAACATAAGGTCAAAATTCATCAGTCGTCTCTAGTCTCAGAAAAAGTCACGTTTTAATGTTGCTTCAACCTCAAGATGCTTCATGTTAGACATAAAACATCCTACATATAACTTCTGCACCTTGTCATCTACATCTGGGTGAAATTTCAACTTTTTAAGTAAAACTTTTTAGGAGTTAGAGAGTTTTTAGTCTCAGGCAGAATTGTACTCACTGTCCACGCTCTCGTCTGAAGACTCTGCGCAAACAAAACCAGCTTTGTCAGTGCTCAGTGTCCTCTTTTTAGTCAACTTTGTGCTCTTTGTGGAAAGTTTGGGTAAAACTCGTGAAATGGTCACAGATTGTGCCTCTTCTGTTGTGCACATAAATAGGTCTCACCAATGATCTTAATGGCTACAGTAGGCTTCATGTGAATAGTAAGGCGATTGGTTAAGTGTCAACGTGATTGACAGGACTGTGAGCCAATAAATCAGTGGTTCCCAAAGTGGGAGGTCGGGACCCTTTGGGGGGTCGCAAGACATTGATGGGGGGGTCGCGGAATGTGTCCCAAAACCACGAACAATTCCACATTTTATCCATTACTGTAAGAATAAAAGCAAAAATAAGGGTTAAAGATAATATAAAATTATGCAAACAGAAAATGTTTTATCTGTTTTTCACATTTCTTTGTTGAAGTTTGATACAGTGAACACAGCAAAGTGCACATTAGTCTGTAAATTTTCTACTGATCAGTTAAATTAAGTATCCTGGTGGGGGGGTGTTTGTTTTTGTAGGCTTTTGGATTGTCCCATTAGTGTTGTACAACAGCAGGGGGTCGCCAGTTTCTAACGCTGCCATTTTGGGGGTCACGGGCGGGAAAGTTTGGGAACCCCTGCAATAAATGACCCTCCAATAGAGCTGTTACACAAGACTACTGTGCGCTATTCACCAGTCAAGTAGGGAGAACTTGTTGTCTATCACAAGCTGCCCTGGGATGAAAACTCAACAGAAAGCGATGCAGCTAGAACTCTGAGGAAAACAAACTCACTCAGTTTTGTCGGATTGACATTGAGGAGGAAATGCTATAAGACTGTGAAGCTGCTGTTATTGATGAGACAAACAACGGACTTTACAGGAGAAATTTCACCACTTGGAATAATGTGATGAAACAACACTTTTGATATGTTTGAACTCTGGATTCCTCTGGTGGAAAGGAGAGTGAATATTCAGGGTATGGGCAAAATCCGTAATTGAAACACCAAAATGTTGAAAAACCTCTAAATGTTGGATAAAAAGTTCTTACCCTCTCATGGGGTGGTTTTTTCTGAAGTTTTGATATTGAAGTTTATTGATAAAAAAACAAGTCACCTCTCACAGAACAGACTCTTGCGTACATATTTACTCATATATTTAAAACGCCTTTCGCTTTCGTCTGTTGGCAACATCAGCAACAACAGTAGCCCCCGTCAATATGACAGTTCACCTCTTAAAATGTTTGCGGTATCCATGGTTACAGCCAGTTACAGTCCCCATTCCTTCCTTCACATTTCGCAAATTGAGTCTCGAGATTTTACTTAAGTTTTGCTCAATTCTAGTTGTAATAGAAACACTGAGAAGGTGCAATTGAACTTTTTGAAAAATCGCTTTTGTTTTGCATAAAATGTGTAATGGAAATGCACATGTTGAGGACTTTGAATGCAACATTTATCAGACACAAAATTAGAAAACCTGAGTGAAAAAGAGCAGATCCTCTTTTTATCCAAACAGTGAAGCTGAGACTTTTCTGTTTGATATTTTTATTGGTGCAATTTTTAAATTTCCAAGGACAAATAACAATCACAAAATCCAAAACCAGGTTGAACAAAAGTGAACAGAGAGCATAGAGGTAGCCTGTGTGAAATTATCGAAATGGACATTTATATAGACAAGGAGTACATCAAATGAGTAATTCAATTGATAAAAATTGATAAGCTGAAAATAAATAAGTAAAAACAAACAAACCCAAAATAAAAAAAAGAAGGGGGTAGTTAAATAGCTGCAAAAAGGTCCATAAAGGTTGCCATTTGTTGTACAATTCGTTCAGCTGTCCCCATTTTCAGTCTCTAATTTTTCTATTTTTAGTATTGGAAATAATCTTCTGGAAGACCAAAAATACCGGTATGAGGTGAGACATTAACAGTTTTTGAGAATACCTTTGACAAGATGTTGAAATACATTTGACAAAAATTTGTTAGGGCTGGAAAAGAAAAGAACATATGTGTAAAATTGCAGGGTGAGTCTGCACCATAGACTGTATAATGAGTGGACGTCACGACGTTCGGCTCAAACTGAAGCCTCCAGCAGATGCCCCGCCCCCTGGTGTCTGGCTGTAGTATAGGTCATAAGCCCCGCCTCCCCATGTATTCCAGATATGAGCCGAGAAAACTTTGAAAAATTACGATACCTCGTAGAAACGTTTCTCTCATCTTTACGCTAAGGTAGTACGTTGATGTCATCTGGCTGCATGGTGTTCAGGTGTTTTTTTTTTCTGAGAAGTTAGTTTCTCATTAGTTATTGGACGTTAAAAACCGCGATATAAGTTTCGTTTTACGATAGTTGACAGCTGCCGTTCGTGAATAGTTTTTACCGGGGATATAAGAAACTTTGAGAGAGAGCCAAAAGGAGACTAAACCTTCTGAAGAAGAAGAAATAAATATTTTTATTTCTCTTTTTTACTTGGCTCCACCGGAAATTCTCTACTGCGCAGACTCTGGCTGCACAATGGCGGCTAGAGAAACGTGTTTTTTTGGCTTTAAAAACGTAGAACGGTGACAGGCGGAAGCACGCTGTCCATTCTATATACAGTCATTGGTCTGCACATCTGTCACAAACATCCACCACATCTGGAAAAATCTGTGCCAGCCTGGTCTTTGAATAGTGACACCTAAATACAACTTTAAACTGTATCAAGGTCAGACGGGCACAGATAGAAGCTTTATGAATAACTTTTAGTGCGGATTCCTGCCAATAGTCATCAAAAACCGATCCTAGTTCACGCTCCCAAGTTTCTTTTATGCTGGTGGTTAGACAACCATGGAATGATTGAATAGAACTGTACATTTTTTGAAATTACAGACTTTTGTGAAGGATTAAGTTGCAAAAGTTCACCCCAAGGCTAAGCTGAAACTTTTAGATCCTGCAGTTTGAAAACTTTTCATCAGCTTCAGCTCTTCCTGTCTTGTTACCTGTAAAAACTGTTTCCCTTCCTTGCGTTAAACTGACTCTTTCAGACTGGCACACTTTCTCAAAAATGACATTTTTGCATCACTTTCCAGCATGTTTCAAATATTTTTCAGAGCTCTCATCGTGTTTTTAGTCTCATGTTACAGATACATGCTAGAACAGCCCGTCTCACTTCCTCCCTCACCTGTCTGTCCGTCTTTCTGTCGTCTGTTTCCCTAAAAAGGGAGAGCCTCAGGCCTGAACTGTAGGTGCTCTCTCTCTCTCTCTCCATCTCTCTTTCTCTCTCTCCACCTTCCCTCCCTCTCCTCGGGCAGTAATAATAACAAGTGTAAACAGTAGATCCACCTAACAGGATCCAGGATGCACGGCTTCATTTGCATTGCCGTCTTGAAAGCACGCACCACCCTTTTTTTCTTTTTTCTCCCTTCTTTCTTTCTCTCATTTGTTCTTTTAATCCTTTCTTTTCTTTTTTCCTTTTCATGCATGTTTTTAATGCTTACTTTCCCTTAAAGAATCGAACACCTGGTGAAAATGTGAATGTGTTTCTCGTGTTGTTTTTGTAAGTTTGAGTCTTTGCACATCCAGATTCTGAGTCGCTTCTTGCGTGTTAATGTTTTAACCTCAGAGCTGAAGTCTTGTAGTCTCATTTTTTTTTTGCGTGAGCCTCCTTGGTTTTCAGCACAGACGCTCTTTGTGCAGGTGAATAGGTGAACAGGCTCCTGCCGTGCTGCCTTCACTGTCACCAGCAGCAGCACAGCCCCGAGGGCGCCTGTCATCAGGTGTTCAACAGGGCGAGCGGAGAGACTGTTGCACCTCAGGAGATAAATATCCGTTATTCTGAGAGTGACAGGAGCGTGGCCCTCACAGGTCTGAGGCCTCACTTTCTCTCCTCAAAGCTCCTTTCAGACCTTCAAAAGGCAGCAATTATGCAAAACATGACACGGTGTGATTCAGCGTTTGATAAGACCGTCTCCGGGGGAAGACTTTCTCTCCTAAAACTGTCGGCTTTGACGGGTCATGATGGTGGGTAACAATCGTAAGTGCTGCTTCAGCTCTGCACGTCCGGGCGACAGTTTGAATGTCAATGAGGAAGATTACGTCAATTCAGATGACTCAACCTGAAAGAAAGAAGAAAGTCGACCTTATTTTAAGACTATTTGACGTGTCATCATCCGTTTAAACGTCACACGAGACACAAAGTCAAGGCCAAGTGCTGATGTTCACACAATCTCATGACTACGAGTGTGCTTTGAGTTTTATAAGAAATGCAGCAGATGATTTATTAACGTACCAACCGAAATCAAACTGAAGTTACAAAGTCTAAGAAAATTAAAAACTGGATAAAGAAATCTCATTGATGTCAGGTTTTTGGAAAAAGAAATTAGACAATCGTAATCTTCTGACATATAAACTAAGGATCAAGGCGGAAAAAATACAATAGACTCAGAGCGCTTCACTTAATTAATGGAAAAAATCCAATTAACTGCCCTCTTGGGAGTCAAAATGCATTTTAACAGCCCTTTTGGTAGCCAAGACACAGACTTCACTTCCCGGGGAACCAAACTGCACTGAAGTATCCTTAAAGGAGCCAAAATACGTGCAAAAATACTTTTCTGGAAGCCAAAAAAGTGGGGAAGTTGCTTCTTGGGAGGCAAATGTGTGCTTAACTCCTTTTTTGCCAGCCAAAAAGCTTGCTTAACTCTTCTTTTAGGAGCCAAAAAGTCTGGAGAGGTGCCCTCCTGGGTCCCAGAATGTATCCTTCATAGCTTTGAGAACCCAAATAAATGCTAAACTGCTCTCTTAGGAGTCAAAATGCCTTTTTTTTATAGCCTTTTTGGTTGCCAAGACACAAACTTCACCTTCTTGGGAGCCAAAATGCGCTGTAGTATCCCTCAAAGAACTCCTTCAAGGAGCCAAAGTGCATGAATACCTGTCTTAAGAGCCAAAATATGTGCAAAACTGCTCTTTTGGGAGCAAAAAAATGAAGGGAAGTTTCCTCTTGGTGGCCAAAATGCACCCTGAACTGCCTTCAAAGCCCAAATGGAAGCTTAACTGCTCTTTCAGGAGCCAAAAAGTCTAGAGCAGCGCCTTTTTGGGCTCTTAAATGTGTCCTTAACGGCTTTGAAGACATAAATAGGTGTAAAATTGCTCTCTTGGGAGCCAAAAAGTGTGGGGGGGGGTCCTCTAGGGAGTCAAAATGCATTTTTAAGAGACCTCTTAGAAGCCAAGACACAAACTTCACTTCCTTGGGAGCCAAAGTGCGCTGGAGGTTCCTCTAAGGAGCCAAAAATGCATGTTTATCTGTCTTAAGAGCCAAAATATGTGCAAAACTGCTCTTTTGGGAGCGAAAAAATGAAGGGAAGTTTCCTCTTGGTAGCCAAAATGCACCCTGAACTGCCTTCAGACTCTAAATGGGTGCTTAACGTCTTTCTTGGGAGCCAAAACCCTCTATAAAGTACCATCTTGGGAACCAGAATCCATCCTTAAATGCCCTCGTGGGAGCCAAAATCTACTAAAGTGATCTCTTGGAAACCAAAATGTGTGCTGAACTGCCTTTTTAGGAACCAAATTCTTGCTAAACTGCTCTCTTAGGAGCCAAAAAGTCTGGAGAAGGGCCTTCTTGGGTGCCAAAATACACCCTTAACTGCTCTGAGAATCCAATTGGGTGCTGAACTGCTCTCTTGGGAGCCAAAATGTGCAGTAAGGTGTCCTCCTGGGGTCCAAAATACATGCTGAGGTCCTGTCCTGGTTGGCAAAACTCAGTTAACTGTGTCTTGGGTGGTTAAAAAATGATCAACCTTTCCTCACCAGTGGCAAAAACGCATCCTATAAATTTATTTTTTGTTCTTTTCACCCTTGTTCTTCATAAAGTCTGTGCATGTCACTGCAGAAGACTTTCCAATGCCATGACACAGAGAGGTTAGTAGCATAAAAGTATCAAAAAGTCGCTCATTTCTACCTGCAGAATTGGATCTTAATCACTGGCAATAGGATTGTGATGTAATTTAAAGTTCCCTGCAGCTCCAAAGTTTCAACAAAACTGAGGATGGATTTATCAGAGGACAGTGAAAAATGCAACTAAAGGAAGAAACAATGTTACTGAGCTTCTTTCTCTTTTAGCTTTCTCTATGTGTCATAAAGAAGAGACAGTGGACACATTTTTAACTTTGGAAAACTTTCAGAGAGACAGGAAACAGTTTGAAGCTTTTTCTGCTTTTAAACTGTTTTCAAACCTTGATTGATTTCAAATAGCGTCACTAAACTCTGCAAGAGATTTTGTGTCCAATATCAAAACAGCCCCAACAACCAATCCCAGAAACTTTAAAGCAAACCTGTCTTTAGCTTGGAGGATTAATTTATCGTGACGTTCAGACTCTTATCAGCAGCCGCTATCTTCCTCCTGAAAGCCTCGCTGTAGAAACTGGGTCAGCAGAGGGTCACAGATTACGAGCCGGAGGATACAAATAAACGCAGCATTTTTCCCTTTTGTCTCTCAAATTGTTTCGCTCGACTTTCTTCTTTCTTGCTCCGTCTAAAGCTCTTTTATCTGAGCTGGGACTCTAATCTGTTTCCTCCATGAGAAGCTGAATGTGACTCTATCAGCGTGGTCACCTGATTACTGCGAGGGGACATTTTAGAGCCAGGTCGGTCATACCTGTGTGGAGCAGTGGAGAACATATCAGGCGGGAGTTCTCCTATCTTATCGGAGAAACTGTTCTAAAAAGACTATTGTGCACATGAGGTGACAAACTGCTGCACATTCCCACTCTGTGTGTATCTGCATTTTTTTTTAGAAACGCTCATTTTCTGCAGAAACAAGCACCAATTTGTGTTTTTGAACACCCTGACTCCACTAGTTTGCATGCACGTCTGTGTGTGGAGTCTTTATTTCTGAGGCCTCGGGGCTCGTGCTGCTGATCTTAACGTGACAGAGAAGAAAAGGCAGCGGCTCATATACGTGACTGTGACAGAACGAGGCTGGGTTGAGCAACAGAAAGGGGACAGAGAGACAGACACGCAGACAGACAGGTAGACAGGAGGGAGGCCTGGGGACAGAGACGGACGACAGCAGGATCCAAAATCAATAAATGTGCTTTTTCTTTTTCCTGTAAATGCACAGAGAAGATAACATGAGTGTAAATGTTTCAGTTTGCAGCCACGCTTCTTGTTTATCCAATAAGATGTTAAAGTGATTCAGCAGATCGACATTATTTGGTGTTTTCAGAGCTTTTAGACCTCACCGACTGTTTTTCTTCTTCTGATAGTTTTTCTGGTGCCGGGTCAGAGGCAGGGCAGTAGTTTTTGGAGTGGCATGGGCCTCGCTGTGCGTCTCGTTTGAGGCTCTCAGTGTGATTCAGCCGTGTTTAGTCTAGCAGTCCTACATGTCACACACCACGGTCATTTGGTCAGGAGCTGTTTCAACAAGATGCTGCTATTCCTGGGCAGAAAAACCTGTGATAGATTGACTGACAGGGAGTCGTCACGCTCTTATTCACCATCCAATGGCTCCAAAATGGGAGGAAACATAAATATCGCAATCAAATATAGAAGCGGAAACACCAAAATTCTGAAAAACTTCTCAGGTTTCAATGAAAAGTTTTATGCACTAGGTGGTTTTTCTGAAGTTGATCCCTTCACTGCAAGAACTCAAATACGAGCAAGTCATTATGTCTTATATCTAGTAAAAATGGTCTTATTTTTCTTGATTTGAGCCACATTCACTAGACCATGTCATAAAACTGTCTTAAGTTTAAGTTTTTAAAGACATAAATGAGCTCTGAATTGATTGTAACTCGTCAACAAAACCTGACAATGGGTTAAGAACAATTCACTTGTGTGGTTTCTTGAAATTCAAAAGATGTCTTAGATTTTTTGGACTTGTTACAAGTAATTCAGACCTCATTTTTGTCTTTAAATAACCTGAAACAAGACATTTCCCTTGACTTATCAGTGGAATGTCTCTCATATCTAGAATTATACAAAAAATTTGACTTAAAAAAAGACATAATGACTTGTTTAGATTTCAGTTTTTGCAGTGTAAAGTGCAATGGAAACACCTTTTCGCAAAAACGCATCATAAGACGTGTGAACTCCTCAGCCAAAATCCTTCCCTTATAAGTTTTTACTCTTCAAAAAACTGGGATCTAAGCGAGTGTTTATGTCTTAATTTAAGTGGAAAATGTCTTATTAGACTTGATATGAGTTGCTTTTACCGGATCAGTCCAGTTGTGGTGAGTGATTCTGCAGAATTTGCCATCAATCCAATACCAAGTAAACACAGGAACAGTATCGCCGATATCAATATTGATTCTTTTTTAAATAGAGAAGAAGTGTCAAAAGTAATAAAGAATAACAGATAACCACTAAAACTTACTTTCCAATCATAAAATAATCATGTGCTTTAACTTTCTTCCCTTTGTTGTAAACTGTAAATTTGAATGGGTTCAAAGGTATCAACAATTGTTGTATTTTAGCATTAAAAATGTAATTTTGATCAACAGCTTTACACATACTGGCAGATGAACTATGACAAAAACGAGATATTACTTTAAATAAGTGATATACTGAAAATATTAAGAATTGATTTCATCACGCAAGTATTGATCAACACTGATACCAATGATGGTATCAATATATCGATATTATGGATCTATTCGCCCGCCACAACAGTCCAGAAACATGTCTAATTTCAAGTTATTCAAAGAAAAACCACGTCTGAATTGCTTGTGACAAGAAGAAAAAATCTGCCAACAAATTAAGAAAAAGGTTTCTTAAGTCATGATTCTTATTTCAAGAAACTTGACAAGTAAATTTTTCTTACCCCATTTTTAGATTCAAGCAATTTTGACATCATTTTTGTCTTTTAAGGTCTTAAAATAAGACATGTTTTGGTCTGGTTTGGTAAATGTGGCTCATATTAAGTCTAAAAAGACATTTTCTACTGAAAATAAGACATAAACACTTGCTTTGATTTCTGTTTTTCTTTTTCTTTTTTTGCAGTGTAGTACATAACCATGGCCACACAAAATTAAATGCCCTCAACTTTCGTCAATTGACAACATCAGTAACATCAGTGATGCCCATCAAAATGACAGTTCAGCTCTTAAATGTTTTAGGTATCCATGGTTACCACCAGTTAAGGAAATGAAATTGATATTTAACTCAGTAATACTTGTCGTACTGGAAACATCAGTGAGGTACAGTTGGACTTTACTGAGACTACATAAATGTTGCTTTTATTTTGAAAAACAGTGTAAAGGAAACGCAGCTAAAGATACAAGAAGTTTAAGTGAGTTGTTTTTATTTTGACTTTTTTTTTTTTTCAATGAAGATTTTTTGTTGCAGTCCTGAAACTGGAGCTTGTAGTTTCAGGATTTGTAAGAGAGAGAAAAAAAAACAATATTGTCAAAGAAAAACTCCAGAACAAACCATTTCTTCCCACATTTTTTGCCTTTTTAATAAGAAAAATGAAACATTTCAATCACATTCAAAACAACAAAAACAATATATTATATCAGCACACTTTCAACGTTTGAAAAGCTTAAATAAAAGACGTTTTTTTCTTCTCCACAGACGGCGTCATGTGACCTGCGTCCTCGCCTGTGTGTCAGAATAATCCTTCAATAGATTGTCGATACATCGATCTCAGCTGTCTTTGAAGAAAAGGCACTTTTTTTTTTTCTTTTTTTGTGTTTAAATTTTGGACAGCGGCGTTTTTTTCGTCGCCCTCTGACATCGTGTGACTGATCCCATTGAGCTGATGCATTGACAGTGTGAGGAAGGGGGTAAGTTTTTGTTGTAACACACACAAACGCACACACTATCAGCCCACCTGGCCAGTGGGAGCTCCATAGTGCAAAGTACTGTATGTAAATCTCCCATAGTGCATCTCTCCTCCCTCCACTGTTTTAGTAACTGACTGAACCCCCCCCACGTTCATGCGTCCTCTGTGACATGTTACAGTCTGACAGGAGCACTTCATGCTCTTAAAGTAACAACAGGAAATGTTTAGGGAGATAAAAAACAGAAATACAACTTTTTTTTCTTTCTTTTACCACAGTTTCTTTGCCTCCTTTTGGCTGCAAACATTTTCTAACCTTCACTTTCCTCTGAGCTCCAGAAAAGGACAAAATGTCTTCATTTTTTTTCTTTTTTTTCTTCATTTCAACTCAAAAAACGATCTTGAAAGTACGGACTTCATGAGCTGTTTTTACACTAGGACAGAAATGGTGTGAAACGCTGTAACACACGAACAGTAACACCTGCCTGAAGCAGTAACCTGAAACTTGTCTAAAAATAAACTCACATTGGGGTTGTAACTGGTCGACAGAGCGCTATACAAGATATATTAAAATTTATTCCCTTCATAAATAAATGCAAATATCCTTTTCCCCCACATTACTTCTATTTACATTTTGTACAAAGCTGACCTCAGCTCCTGCAGAGACCAACAGAGTCCGGATCGTACTCACGCAGAAAAGTCTTTGTCATCAGTCGAGACTTTTCATCATCCTCCGTGTAACCAAGCAGACTCCTCGGAGACGGTGAAAGAAAATGTTCTTTTGCCCCAAAACAAGGCAGCCAGAGAGAAAAAGAGGAGAAAGAGAAGAGAATAGAAAGAGAGAGAGAGCTTTGGTGTCCATTTTAGACAGAAAGAAGCCTCCATCTTCTTTCTCCTGTGTGTGTGTGTGTGTGTGTGTGTGTGGGAGGGTGTGTGTCCACATTAGGAGGCGTTGAGCACCGAGCGGCTGTACAGAGTTTGGTAATAAGCTCCTGAGTCCATGGTGGCGGGCCCCGGGCTGTCGTAGATCTGCTTGGCCCCCACAGGAGAGCCCCCGGTGTAGCTGTTGTAGGCCATGACCTGGTCCTGGTAGGACTTGAGGTCCATCTTCTGCTCGTTGGACATGAGGTTGGTGATGGAGAACGGGTGGTTGAAGTTGTAGTGGGGGTCCAGGGACTTGAGGGCGTCGCTCTNCGAGAGGAACCAGGGAGTTTCGTGGGTGAGGCTGGTCGTCTGAGGAGCCCGGATGCGAGTTGTCGGAGTGGGCGGAGTCAGCCCCCTCTGACCCTCCCGTGGGGCTGTGGTCCTCCATGTGGTCTCCGCCGTGACCCCCTTTCCCCGAGCCGCCCTCCTGGTTCTTCCCTCCCTTCTTGGCCAACTTGTCCTCGATCTTGAAGCGTTTCTGGCGCCGCAGGTAGCAGCCGTTCTCGAACATGTTCCCCGACTGCGGGTGCAGAGTCCAGTACGAGCCTTTGCCCGGCTTATCAGGCGAGCGAGCCACCTTCACGAAGCAGTCATTGAAGGAGAGCGAGTGGCGGATCGAGTTCTGCCAACGCTGCTGGTTCTCGCGGTAGTAGGGGAAGAGGTCCATGATCCACTGGTAGATTTCGTTGAGGGTGAGCATCTTGCTGCCGCTCTGCTGGATCGCCATGGTGATGAGGGAGATGTAGGAGTACGGGGGCTTGGCGTGGGTTAGGGAGCGGCGGTACGGCTTGGGTGGGATCTCCTTGGGCCCGGCGCGGCTCAGGGTGGTGGTGGAGGGGTAACCCAGCTGGCTCATGGACTGGCCCATGTTGGAGTAGTGGGACAGGGAGCTGAGGGAGCCCGGAGCCGCGGGGCCCAGCTGGGTCAGGGAGCTGGTGCTGAGGGAGGAGGCCACCGGGGAGAGGGACATGTGACTGGGCCCCGAGCCCATGGAGGCCAGCGGGGAGCTGCTGAGGGTGGAGCTTGGGTAGGCCATGTTCATGCCTGCGGGGGCGGCGGTGGCTGGGTTCAGGTTGATGTAGCTGTTGATTGTTCCCATGGAGCCAAGACCAGAGTTCATGGTGCTGGGAGAGGAATACATCTGGAACAACAACAACACATGAGTTAACAACAGGAAGGAAACATGTCCACTGACTGATTATTAAGTCATGTCTAATTTAATTTGGCTTTCAACATTGAAAAAAGAAAGAACAAGATGTTTTGGAAATTTTGCTTTTTAGTCTTGTTTTATTCCTAAATAAAAGAAATAAGTGACCCCAGTTACATTACGCATTACGCATTACGCACAAAAGTGTCACCATAGAAGGATGTTTTAGTTTTGACTGATTTTTGTTAGAATAAATGAGCTGTGATAGACTAAATGTGAGTGAGGCACTTGGAGTCTCCATTGGAAAAGTGACTCCTTATCAATGCACAATGAAGCTCTCAGTGCGCGCGGAGAGGACATGGATTTCACACTGAGATGTTAAACCTGAATATGCGTAAAAAGCGCGTCATGGTGCCTCCTCCGCTGCTGCTGCTGCTTCTGCTTCTGCTGCTGCGTGGAAAAACAAGTCGAGCCAAATAATCATCTCTGAGAGAGCATCTGATCATTTTCTGCTCTAATTCTTTCCTTTTGTTTGTCAAAGACGCACCAATCCGTGTTGAATGAAAACAACATATCTGGAGTTTAAAAGTCTTAAACGTGGATTAAAGTGTTTAAAAAGGTGAAAACAGAATCCACATGTATCACAGGCCGCGCGGTGATCGCCTTTGAATATTATCAGACTCTTTCTTCGTGGTTAATTTCATCAGCTCGACGTGAGGTGAGATGTGAAGCTGCTGATGGAATTAGGCCTAATTCAATTAGTGGGAATAAAGTCCTGTTACATTTACACCTGAACTGTCGCGACACTTCAGCAGCTGCGAGGACACAAAGGAGCTGATGAGATAAAAACTTACATTTTCTAGTGTGACATAACATTTCAAACGATTAAAGAATTAAATTTAAATCAGCCTGAAATCTGTCAGGTCTTGAAAAGAGTTTTTTTCCACGATGGTTCTCAAAAACTGTTCGTTTTCAGATGTTTGTTGCAATAACACCAAAAATTAATAATTGATATTCACATGCGCGCATTTTCTCCTGACAGTTTTACTTGAATTTGGGTTAAATTTAAAGTGCGCTTTTCTCCTCAGTGCCAACCTGTTCTGCGCAAATTTCGTTCGATCCAAACTGTTTTGTCCTGTAGTATTTCAACTGAAGCTTTAATTTTACACTTTAAATCTTTATAGCTCAATTTAATCTAGTTTTAGACTTTTAAAATCGCAAGAGGTTTTGTTGTTCTGTCTGGTTCCTGTTCAAATGTGCGCAAATCAAAATGCGTTTGCACCTTTTCTCGTCTAAACGTTCGACTCTTTTAAAAACGAAGAATTAAAGAAAGAGAGCAGTTTTTTTTATCTTCTTTCGTTGTGTGATGGTGTTTACCTCGCTGGCCTCGCTGTAGAAAGTATTCCACTCTGGTAAATCATGGGCTTCCATCTTCACAGAGCTCAACATCCCCAACACACGTCTTTGTGGGAGAAACGCTGATCTGTCACCGAGCTTTTCTGTTTTTTAACCAGAAACAAGTTTTAATAAAATCCTTTGAAAAGTTTGATTTTCTCTATGGAGGAGAAAAAGAATCCAAAAACAAAGTTGTCTCCTCTTTTCAAAGAGTTGAAAAAGTCAAAGGAGAAGGAAAAAACGAAGAAATGAAAGGAAAACAAGAAGCGATGTGACGCTGTTCTCCTGCAGACGAAAAGTCAATATTTCTTATTGGTCACTCATCCATTGTTTCATAACTTTTATCTTGTAAGACTCAGCAGATGTTAACTCTTCTTCGGGCCCGTTTTTTTCCGCTCCAGCACGCGCTGCTGTAGGCAGAGGTGAAGCGCGCAAATCCAGCAGAGGAACCTGGACGTCCTGCTCTTATAAGGTGCAGCCGGGTCCCGCCCCGCTCCTGACATTTGAATGCAGTGATGGGATCCAGGAAGGGCCCCGCAAAAAGGCCGATGTGGCCCCCTGGCGTGCTGTATATTGGCCCTGCGGCTGCACCGGGGCCACCCGGACTGACTTTCCCAGTATCCCCACAGGGACAGGGCTGAGCGAGGCTTTTAAATATAGCAACAGTTCATCCAAAAAATATTAAAACCGAACAAGATCTTGTGGAAATTGTGCTTTTTAGTCTTGTTTTATTCCTAAATAAAATAAACAAGTGACCCCAGTTACATTACGCATTACGTATTTCGCATTACGCATTACGCACAAGTGTTATCATAGAAGCGTTTTCAGGCCTAGAGTAAGTAAAATGGGAACATATTATAGAACCCAAAGGCTCTGCATGTTGTTTTATTTAACTTTGAGAGCAATCCTCTTCAGACACAAACGTCTGCCTCAGTCCTGTATGTGTATGCGCTGCTGTGTGTGGGTGTGTGTGGGTGTGTGTGTGGGTAAAGGGGGTGTCAAAGTCGTTAATTCCCTTGGCTATCACTTCTCTGGGGCCGTAAACCTTTTAACACATTCTCTGCGGGTTTGTAACCGCCCATCTGATATCAGATTCTGGGGTTTGATAGTCAAATATTACACTGATAATCAAAAGATAACATCTCTCAGCGTTAAATTTGACTGACAAAAGAAAAACAGCAGAGACACCCACGATCTGAATCAAAACATGGAACAGAAAACGAATAAAGATAACAATAAAAGCTCTTAAAAACGTCGTATTGTTACAATAAAACAGCAGGAAAACATGCGGAAACCAGAACTTTGTCAGTTTGTTCGTGCGTAAACTATGCGTAATTGTGCAACTTGTGCGTAACTCTGTATTTGGATGAGAGAGGCCTCCTTTTTCTCCACCGTGGCCCTCCGCCGTGCAGAAACACAATAAATAATGTAATCCTGGCGTAACGCACAGGGCCGGGCTGCAGGGCTGCAGAATACACATCAGTCCGGGTGCAGACGGAGGCCTGTGAATGTCAATGCCTCCGCTAATGGTCAGTCAATGGACATGTAATTGATGCGCAGGCGGGAGGTCGACGGGATTAGACTGTGAGAAAAGAGCTGAGGAATCAGAAATAACAGGAAGGACCTGAGTGCAGCAGACGTGGTGGAGAAGTTAGAGTTTAAAGGCAAAGATAAACGGAGATTGTGAGTTTTCTGGACCACGCGTTGAAACGTGGCCTTCACAAAAACGTGCATGTTTTATATTTCACGCTTTGGATCATCGCCTCCATCTCTGCTTCTGTCATTTGAGGTTTAAGTTGTACAGGTGTCAGTCAGACTCTGCAGTGATCACCTGTCAGGTCGATTAGCACGCGGGATGATCTCACACCTCAGTGTGTGTAATGATGTAATTAAGGCTGAAAGAGACGAGCTGCGTCATGAGATTTTTGTCCAAGTAAGTCACGGAAAACATTCCGAAAGCAGCAACTTCCACAATATCTGAGGATTTTACTGTCAAGCAAACCTTCACTGAACATAAGGAGACCAAACGTCCTCTTTTACCTGGACATGTCCTCCTTTTTGGTGAAATTCATGTCAGGATTGTTCATATTTTGTCATGAGGGAAGTACATATATATGTATTTTTATTTAACGATGTGGTAATGTGTGACTGAAGCCCAGTTGAAAAAAAGAAAAAAGAAAACTTGGCTATGTTGACGTTTTCATGCCCATGTTAAGTCAAATTGTTCAGATAAGTCGAAATCTAAGTCAAAATTATGCAGTAAAAGTTCAAATTTTAAGATGATTAAGTCAAATTTATGAGTAAATAAGTTCAGGTTTCAGATAAAAAATCAAAATTTTGAGATAAAAGTTCAAATTTTGAGGTCTTAAGTTTGGGATACAGTCAAAATTATCATAAAAAGTCAAGATCTGAGATTTTAAAAAGGCAAAATTTAAGGATAAAAATCCAAATTCTAAGGGGGAAAAAAGTCAAAATTTTAGATAAATAGTCATTTTTTAGGATAAAGGTAAACATTTTAAGTTAGGTTTTATGTTTGAGATTTAAAAAAAATCGAAATATGTGACAAAAATGCAAAATAAAGCTGGAATTCTGATGCTTTTATCTCATAAATTTGTATTTTTTCATTTTTTTTATATTTCTAACTGACAGAAATCGACTTCATTGGGGTTTTACAATATGGTCACCCTACCCACCTTGGTAAAACTTCATATGAAATACACACTTCTAACATTAGTAAAGCATCAGTCTGGTATTACTTAACTCACCATCTGTAAAGCATTGACCATACATCGAAAAAAAATTAATATAATTTTTTATTTGGTATGTTCTGCCTCTTTAAAAATGCTTCATCGAGTCTCTTCAGATAAAATGCTGCTGCGTTTTTCTCCCCTTTTTTTTTTGGAGACTCACATGGAGCCACATCCTCTCTCTGCAGGTCGTTTCTCATATCAATGGGCCTCCACCGTCCATTAACACCTCTATAATTGGTTTAACAAAGGCAGTAATGAGCTGATACTAATGGAGGAAACGACACATCAGACAGCAGCAGCAGCAGCATCCCCTCCTCCTCCTCTTCAGTCTGTGTTTTTTTTATTTTATTACAGAAATTTGACCTCCATCAGACTGAACTCTGCAGAATCTTGAACCTGCACCAGTTAATTCAGGCTCCACAGGCCCTGATGTTGTTCCTCATGTTGTTCTTCAGATGACTCAAGGTAAATATCTGCTTCTGCTCTCACACACACTGAGGTTTCACAGAGTGACAGCGCCACCCTGTGTTCATGGGAAACCTGATGTAATCTCCACAGGTTTTTTTTTAACCATTTTTTTCTTTATCATAGTTTGAACTCAGTTAAGTGGAAACCCAACTCCACGAGGGTGACGAGAAAAATCAAAAACCTTCAGTTAATGTAAAAAATAAATCTCAATTATGACATTACAGGAAAGAAAAAAAAACACCTATGAGATACTAAATCAAAGTGATGAAATAAAATGATGAAATTATGACACACTCGATTGGAATCACAAGATTCTATATTGTTATGATTGAAAACAGTGAAAATTACAAGATACTTGTGCAAAATTGAGATAAAACCTCAATATGAGATACTAAATTAAAAAAAATAAATTTAAAAGAGACTCATTCAAAATTATGATATAAAAATGAAAAAATTAAATTATAAGTACGGCCCATATGAAGTCAAATTGTTTTAGATAAGTCAAAAATTTGCGATAAAGGTCCAAATTTTAAGATAGTAAAGTCAAAATTATGAGGAAATAAGTCAAGATTTTTGATTGAAATTATAAATTTTGAGATAAAAAAGTTTAAATTTTGAGATTTAAGTCCAACTTTGAGGTAAAAAGTTTCAGTCTCAATAATGGGATAAAACAAGAGAAACAACAACAATAAGATACCAAATTCAAATTATGAAATAAATAGATGTAATTATGACAAACTAAATTGGAATTACAAGATACTTTATTGTAATAATGAGAAATTGTTGGGGAAAATTGAGATATTACCTCAACATGAGAGAAAATTAAATTTAAAAGAGACTCAATCAAAATTATGATATAAAAATGAAAAAATTAAATTATAAGCAAGGCCCATATGAAGTCAAATTGTTTTAGATAAGTCAAAAATTTGCAATAAAGGTCCAAATTTTAAGACAGTAAAGTCAAAATTATGAGGAAATAAGTCAAGATTTTTGATTTAAAGTATAAATTTTGAGATAAAAAGTTGAAATTTTGAGATTTAAGTCTAACTTTGAGGTAAAAAGTTTCAGTCTCATTTATAGGAGAGAAAAAAAAACACAAACTAAAAACAACAACAATGAAATTATGAAATAAAAAGATGTAATTATGACAAACTAAATTAGAATTATAAGATATTTTAATGTTATAATGAGAAATCGTGAACAAAGAAAGCAAAAAATTACAACATGCTTGGGCAAAATTGAGATAAAACCTCAAAATGATGTGGTAATGAATTGAAAAAATAAAATGAAAAATGAGGCGTATTTGAAATTATAGTGTAAAAAGATGAAAAAATGAAAATTTCAATCAGTATTTCATGATTCTCAAGTGTAATTGTGAAAGAAAATGAGCAAATTGTGAATTAAAAGGTGAAAATTACAAGACACTAGGGCAAAGTTATGAGAGAAAATGTTTAAAGTGTGTAATACTGAACAAATTCTGAGAGACTAAGGCCAAATTTTGAGATATCAAGCCAAATTACAAGATATTATCTCAAAATAAAAAGTTACTTGAGATACTAAATAGAAATTATGTGAAAAAGATAATAAAAATACATCACTTTTTTTTTGTAACTCATGACTAACAGATTTCACGGGGCTAGATAAATGTGATAAAAGTCAAGAAAGAGAAACACAACTACAAGTTTCCATCCCATTTTATTCCTGGTTTCTACTTGTACATGAAGCTGCAATAAAACCAACAGATCTAAAAACAGACACATGAAGGAGGGAGGGGTCAGCGTAGAGAGCGATGCAGAAAGAGAGAGAAAGAATCTATCAAACGATGATGAAGGGAAAGCCGACTTTGCAAAAGCTTCAGATAAAAGCGAAGCCGTCTGATGGCGACCGAAGGGAAACTGATTCAGGTTAATCATCGACTGAACAATAAAAAAAAAGTCATTGCACTCCTACTTCCCCTGAGGTTCCCAGCACACAAACAGACGGTAAACATTTGAAAAAGGCACTTAA
Source organism: Thalassoma bifasciatum (assembly GCA_008086565.1). Taxonomy (NCBI): domain Eukaryota; kingdom Metazoa; phylum Chordata; class Actinopteri; order Labriformes; family Labridae; genus Thalassoma; species Thalassoma bifasciatum. The sequence goes on from RPOG01001582.1 coordinate 29,554, forward strand.
CAAGGGATTGCATGATGTATCAGTGCATATTTAACTCAAATTCCACTTCTTCAAAGATATTTCATTATATCAGACCTGATCTGGGGGATGTTCTCTCTAAATATAGGAGACTAAATACAACTGACTTTTATATGTCACATCCCAAAAGTACAGTCGACCCAGTGGATTCTGGGACTGTTCGATGAAGGAGACCAGTTCAGACCTGGCCTAGAAATATAGCAATATAAATCTTTTAATAAAACATTTACATCCAGAAATATCCGTTTGGGCAGAAAGTTACCTTTGGTTTGTCTGTGCTTCTGTGCTGATGATACACATGGCACATAAAGGGGGAATCCACCCAAAAATCAGTCCCTGAATATATGAACTTTAATATATTGTTTCTACAGTTGTGCTCATAAGTTTACATACACCGGCAGAATTTATGATTTTTTGGCCTTTTTTGTTGGAATATGAATGATCTATTTGATTGTAATCAGTGTGTGTGTATAAAAGGTTAGTGAGTTTCTGAGTTCCTGACAGACGCTTGCATCTTTCACCCAGTGCTGCACTGACGTTTCTGGATTTAGAGTCATGGGGAAAGTGAAAAAATTGTCAAAAGATCTGCAGGAAAAGCTAATCCAACTGTATAAAACAGGAAAGGGGTATAAAAAGATATACAAGGAACTGAGGATGCCAGTAAGCAGAGTTCAAAGTCTAATTAAAAATTGGAAAATGAGGGATTCTGTTGAAAAAAAAAAAGTACAGTCAGTTGGAGCAACATTTCAGCTACAACTGCCAGGAAAATAGTTCCAAGATGCAAAGAAAAACTCACAAATAGCTTCAGCTGAAATACAGGACTCTCTGAAAGAATGTGGTCTGGCTGTTTCAAGATGCACAATAAGGAGGCACTTGAAGAAAATGGGCTGCATGGTCGATTCGCCGTTTCTACGCAAATGCCACAAAGTATCTCGCTTACAATACGCCAAACAGCTCAGAGACAAGCCTCAAAACTTCAGGAACAAAGTTATTTGGAGTGATGAGACCAAAACTGAACTTTTTTGTCCACAACCATAAACATTGTTCCATTTGGAGAGGAGTCAACAAGGCCTATGATGAAAGGTCCACCATTCCTACTGTGAAACACGGAGGTGGATCACTGATGTTTTGAGGATGTGTGAGCTACAAAGGCTCAGGAAACTTGGTCCAAACTGATGAATGAAGGATGAATGCAGCATGTTATCAAAAAATACTGGAGGAAAATTTACACTCATCAGCCCAGAAGCTGCACATGAGACGTACTTGGACGTTCACACGTGACAATGATCCAAAACACAAGGCCAAGTGGACCTGCCATTGGCTACAGCAGAGAAAAGTGAAGGTTCTGGAGTGGCCATCTCAGTCTCCTGAGCCACTCTGGGGAGATCTCAAAAGTAAATTTCATGCAAGACAGACCAAGAATTTACAGGAACTGGTGGCTTTTTGCCAAGAAGAATGGTCAGTTTTACCATCTGAGAAAATAAAGACCCTCATCCACAACGAGCACAAAAGACTTCAAGCTGTTATTGATGTTTAAGGGGGAAATACACGCTATTAAGAACGTCTTCATCCAACCACTAACCATGAGTGACAGAAAAGTTTTTGTGTTATCATTCATATTCTCTGAAAAGACTAAGAAATTAAAAAGTCTGCCAGGGTTTGTAAACTTATGAGCACAACTGTACATGTTTCTGTCTTAAAGTGTGCCTCTCTTTCTTTTGCTAAGCGTAGCCTTAATATGGAGTACACTTTAAAGTGAACTAAAGATGATAATAGAAAAGGTGCACACTTATCAGACCTCGTATTTCATTGAAATCACAATCGGATTAAACTAAAAATACAGATTCCACTCCAGATTTTTGTCTCCAAATACAAACTTTCAACCTTCAGATGGACTTTTCTGCCTTTGGGTGGATTCTGCCTTTAGAAAACTAAAGGTTGAAGAAATGATACACAAACGCTTTCAGTTACATATTCCAAATTGTTGCATATACTGTGACAAAGGATTGCACATACATACTATAATAGATCTATAGAGTATATAACATTTAACATTCTAGTATAAAATATAGTCCTAGGCCTATCGTAGATATCTTTTCATATACATTCGTGGTAAGCGTAGGCTGGGCTGGGTCTGTATGAAAGCAACATTTAAATACAGTCAAACAGAGAGTCTGTGGCTGGTCGAAAGATTCACCTTTTTTTTTTTTTCTCTGAGTCGATGTCAGCTTTGATTTCAAACGATAAACAAAAGGAAACACAGACACACGGGGAGATGTCGCTGCTGGCATGTTACTTTTGTTTGTTCAGGTGTAAAAGTTAAGATTAAACCGTTTCTTGAGCGAAATATTAAAGTGTGCTTGGACACGGAGACAGATTCAGTCAGGAAATAGAACAGGATCTGGTTTCTGAAACAGGTGTACTTTAACTATCAGCATTGTTACAAAAAAAACAGTTTTTACTTTTCAACTCAAGTTTGACCAAGCAATGGTGGGATACACACTTAAACTGCTTTTTTGAAAGAGGATTTACTTCCAACGAGTAAAAAACAAACAGTTGTAGCTTTCAAATTTCTAAATTTGTGATCTTGAAGTTTTAAAAACAAGCTTCTGTGCTTTTTTGAAGTCAGTGAAAATCAACACTGAACCGTGACTTTGAGAGTTTGAGGAAACTGATTTGAAACATTAGCAGCTCTGCTAAGCATTCTTAAAAAGAAAATCAAATAAAGTCAATTTCGTGAACACACTGGTGGTCAAATAGCGATATTTCAGTGGCACGTAGTTTTTTAAGGTGCATATTTTAGTTGCTGTGTGAAAAATGATATTCTTTTCTTAGTACAGCACACTTAAAGTTATTCTGATGTCATTTTTTTGTGAATAAAACAGCTAAATAGTGGTTATGAAAAACAAAGACAGTCTTTGATGCTTCAGCCCTTTTATTTCCAGCTGCTAACAGAAGCTGGTTTGTTGGGCTCATTTGGGCTAAAATCGGTTATTTAACCGTTAAAGATAAACATAACTCTACAAAAGTAACCACTGTTTGACTGTCAATATCTGACTGTGGCTGCAATTCACCAAAATCTCTGTTCGTCAAGACAGGAAATGTACTGATTAATGAAAGTAATGTGTCACATTCTCGTTAAAGTAATTTAAAAAAAGTTTGTAGAGTCAGGAGAAAAAAAAATCGACAATGTGTGAAGGCAGTCTTTGCACCATTAGTGGGACGTCTGGTGAGGTCTGATGATGTTGCAGATTTAGAGGGGTGTGTGTTTAAAGACCTGTGAAAAGAAGGGGTTTTCTGAGCCGTGTGTCGCTGTGTGGCTTCTCTTCTGGATCTCTCTGCGGTGCGGTGCAGACGTCGCCTTCTGTGGTTTGACACGACTCTGTGAGGACATACAAAAGTTGATTGAAAAACAAAAGAAATTAATAAAGTAACTTCACAGTAAGACGATCAGACTTCAGACTCAGTGGCCCTCAGTTATCAAACGTTCACATGACCAAAAAGTAGGAGTAAAACAACGGGGAAAATCAAACAGTGGCAGAGCATTTTCAGGGGACAGACATAGGTTTACAGATTATATTTCCTTGAATTGGCAACAAAAATGTATCTAACTTCTGTCAATATCTGTAAATAACATAATGTGCAAAAAAGCAGTGCAGGTTGTCAGCTGATTTCTTAGTATAATGAAATGTTTGTTTCCTTTAACAGTTTACTTTAATGATTAGAGAGGCTGTTTTCGGTGATTAAAAATACTCTCATATCTAAGTGACTCGCTTCTTAACCACGCTACAAAACAACCACAAATAAAGTTAATATGATTAGTTTGCAGTCAACATCAGACAGTGCAGGTTTGTTTGTTCCTCTGTAATTATCCCTAAAACTGACACAGACCCGGCAGGTGCTCCACTCACTCCTCATTCTGTGACGCGTTCAAACTGCAGCTTCTTTCAGAGCCGACAAACATTTTAACAGCGACTTTTCCACGTTTTTGGGCCTGAACTGAAATAATGAATGATATCAGAGCCTGTTATAGTAAGAAACCACAAATAATCACTGAAAGTATGAATATAGGATGTGTAAATTAAATGTTTAAACTCCGCTATAGTTTGATTTGTCACATCTAAGTGTGGTTTTTCTGATTCTGTTAACACCACTTTTCCATCTCCCAAACAACACGTCTTCATTTCTTTCTACTTCTGTTACTACAACGTTAATCTCCAGCACAGAGAAGTCGCCTTTTTTCCGTAATGCGTCCCTCCATATCGAAAATTCTGTGATTTAGGCGACTGAACCTTGAATATCTAGGGATATGTTATTTAAATTACGGCCGTTTTCTGAACGCTATGATTTGCTCTGGTGCGCACGTTTCATAAATCACCCGTGAATGTTGCCCTGAGTTTGTTTTTACACCTGAATCTGCACCAATTTTTGATAAATGAGGCCCACTGAGTTCAGTTAGTTGTGAACCTGCCTGTTGCTGTGTTGGGTCCTGGTTTCCATGAAAATCATCATCACGTCTCTCTCTCTTTCTTGACTGTGACGTCTCCACTTCCAGATCCTGCTCCGCTGCCTGATCCGCTCCCTGCCCCTGGTGCAGATGCTCCTGCAGCTCCAGGACCAGGTCCCGGTCCGGTTCCTGCTCCAGACGCAGCAGCAGGTGCAGCTCCCGGCCCCCCGGTGCCCAGTATAGTCGAGACTTCTCCCTGCATGAAGGCCCAAGGGGGACTGTTGGGGGAGTTATCCAAGGGACAGCGCTCTCCGCTGGGGCAGTACACCTCACCGTCGCCCCGCCGGCTCTGGATGTAGACTCTGGTACAGGGGAAGCAGAACCTGGAAATGGGGACGTAAATAAAATCAATCTCTCAGTAAAAAGTTTAGCTGGTACTTACAATACCAGAAACATCATACTTTACAGGTCCGCAAATTTCATCTGAATTGTGTAATAATTGAACCAATTTTCTTTTTGTTTATTCCAAGAATTTCATAATAAAAAAATAATAAAACAAGCATATAATGTCTCTAGAAAATATTTGGATTTAATTTTGTGAAAGTCATAACTGGGAAGTACCTGCTTTTTCAATTTCTTTGAAATTTCTTCTGAATTTCAAGGTAAGTTGGTGACAACTAGTGAATATTTTCCCACAAATCAAATCACAATTCACCACAAAATGTAAGAAAAATTGTCCCGTCATCATCATGTAATTATAGTAAGCTGTTCCCAAAGATGCAGGTGATAAATACCTGTTGATTTATTGAATAATATTACGTTTGGTACATAACTAGCAATAAGTTATTCATTGATTTTGACCTATGTACCTTGAAATATGGAGAAAATGTCAAAGAAAATATACAAAACAGTTACTTACCAATTGTTATTTGTGTACAGTTAAATTTGAACATAATTTCAAAGAATCTGCATGCTACTTTTCACCCAGATGTCATGAAATTTGGCAACAATTTTAAATAAATGCATTTTATAATGTTTGTCCAAGTATTTCCTTATTGCAATGATATTTGTTAAGTAAAGTGTTACCACAATATTATTTAATTTTATGTGACACAGATTAAGTTGTTACATTTCAATAGGTACAACAAAAGAAAACACTAAACAATTTGTAATCTAACTAACAACTTGAGGGTGAGGGTGCATTTCCTTTCAGCAAATGCTGGATGTTGGAATGCTGAGCGATGCATTTCACCCCTGTGAGAAATCGAGTAAAAACACACACACCTGTGACCTGGCACTGATGGACACTGGACAAAGTGTGTGTCTTCCAGCCTCTCATGACACAGGGTGCAGGACAGAGTGTTTCCAGTCGAGTGAGCGTTGTTGGCAGTAGCAGAGCCCAGCTCAGAGGCACCGCTGTGGGGTAACGCTGCAGCAGTGGTCGCTGCCTCCGCGGAGGTGCTGGACCCCAGGGGCTCCCCTACAGACCTGGCTGTGAGGGGCCGCGGCTGCCGGGCTGGAGAGGAGGCAGGTTTGGGGCTGGTTTGACTCACACCTCCAGCCATGGAGGAGGACGAGGACGGCAGGCCTGAGCTCTTACTGGTGCTGCTTCCAGCCACAGCGGTGTGGATCTGGGACTGGATTTTGGGCTGATTCTGGGACGAACTGAGCTCTCGTTCCAACTCTGGAGTGATAAACGGAGCTATCCCCATCCCTATGCCCAGCTGCCTGCGACTCATCTCGGCTAACACAGGAGCAGGGAAGATCATAGGGTTACTCATGGGGGCTGTCCGGGCTGTGAGACCTGCGGGCATGCCAGCTAAAAGCCCGTGAGGAATCCCTGCGATGCTGGGAGTCACTAAACTGGGAGGGATGGCTGCACCGAGCATGGGTCTCCGGCTGCCGCTGGGGCTCTGGCGGTTCACCTCTGGAGGCGGCTGCCCGTCGCGGTGCAGCCCGTTGGGCGGCACTCGTATCGCCGATCCGGTACCTTCTCCTCTTCCTCCTCTTTCGAATCGCTCCGAATGCGACCTACCCCCGTCGGGAGCCGCCTCTCCTCTCCCGGATGAGCCGTGTTTGTTGGGAGAAGGACCAGGTGACCTGACGTTGCCGTCCTGCATCCCGTGTGTCCGCTTCAACTGTCGGGCGCTCGCGATGAGGAATTCAATCTGGTTCGCACCTTCGTAGTTGACGCAGCCGCGGCAGACCACTTCACTGAAGTCCCACACCACGGTCCACGGCATCTTTGGCAGGTCGCAGAGGTAGCACCACTGTCTCCTGGATGAGGAGGGGGACGACATACCTGCAGAGGAGCCTCAGACCTGAGCTAATGCGCTAAGAGACGTTAGCCGACTTAACCTATTTCTCTCCGACAGGTGCACGCCCTCTCTTAACTAACCACTTTCCTCTTTAACGGACTTCGAATCGCTTTAGAATAAAATTAAACATTCTACTTCAGTGAAATAAACTCAAACCGTGGAGTTAATTCGCTCTTTTCTTCATCTGTTTGTTTTGTTTGTCTACTTCGGCCTGCTCTTCAATGCTGTTGTCAATTGCTTCCCCGACGTACGCTAGAACATTACGTAATCCACCGCGCTGCATTATGGGTGTTGTAGTTTTTAATCCACCTTCATTCATGCAAAGCTTTACACACTACACAGCTTTTGGACTACAACTCAAACTGACACGGAAGTGAAGGAAACAGAGGTCGTAGTTCATTTGGTGTCAACACATGTGGGTTTTCTCTCTGTAGCCATGCGTCTGAGGTTGTAAACTTTTTATTTTAAAGCTTTGAAACAGTTAATTTAAACTCCAAAAATGCCCAGAGCGGTTTCGTCTTCATCGAGCGAAGATGAAGCAGAAAAGTCAACGACGAAATCACCTGAAAAACAGACACAAAACGGTAAGTTATCGCGTTTTTAGTGCTGAAAACTGGTGTTGATTAGTCTGCCAGTCATGCATTCATTCAGTACAAATAGTCAAAGAAGCTCTGGTACCTGAATGCACCAGAAAACAGTATTTAACAATTATTAAAGCAATCCCTGGAATGATAAATATGACAAAAGGCATCTTATTTTATGATAAGGTATTCCCATTCTTGCATTTGCCATTCACTAATGAGTTGAACTTTCTAGAAACGAAATGTACAAATAAAATTATAAGAGGTGCTGTCACTAACTTTACCCTTGAAAAAATATGATCTTGTACAGAAGTTTTCTAAAGATCAAAATCAAAGAATCAGAACCAAATACTTTACTTTCTACCTGTTTGGACAAAATTGCCCCTGTAGTAATTTCTTAGAGAAAGAGTCAATATTGAAAAAATGTTGCACACTTTGTGAACTTCATCATGAAACTTTGGAACATTCATTACACTACACACATTACACTATTTAATTAAATGTGTATATTTATTTTCTGTCTTCCTTTTGTACACATTTTCTAAATTTCTAATTTGTAGTTACTTTATATCTGTTTTTTTGTATATATATTTTATATTAAATGTTTATCCGTACCTGTTACTGTACAGAGAGAAACTGAAGTCAAATTCCTTGTATGTTTCTTGAAGATACTTGGCAACAAGTTGATTCTGATTTATATTTTGAGTGTGAATACCTGAGATCTTTTGGAGATCTTTTCAAAACTGAGAATCTAAAAGAGACTCAGATCCACCAAATATGTCTTATTATCTAACTGTATGATCAAAAGAGTTAAAAATCCTGTCTGTAATGTTGTTTCATAGACATTAACAGCATTTCAAGGATTAAAACAGGCTTGAATACATTTTCTTATTTTTGTTATAATATGATAACTGTCCTTTGTTGGACTAAAAGGATTCATTTTCCATCCACAGGTGAGAATTCCACCAGGTACCAGTGTCCTGAAAACTTTGTGTCTTTCTGCCATAAACCCTGCAGCAGCACTTTCACCAAGAGCCTGAAGAAAAACAACAATGAGCTGTGGCTCATAAAAGCTCCTGCAAACTTTCAGCCAGAATGGTGGGTACGATATATCTGTCATCTTCAAGTCTGCAAAACTTTATTTATTATAACTTTTGTCATTCTGTGTGATTTGGCCAGTTAAATAACTGAGTTTACAAACTATATCGATCCATCTATAGCTATGTATATTTATATTTAGAGTCTGCAGACTGTGGGAGCTGTAACAGTAAAGTTATTGAACACTATAAATGTGCCATGATATGTTTGAACCCAGAAATCTAAAGCTATGGTTTTTTGGTGAAAAAAGTGTTGTTTTGTCTCTTTGGAAGTTTTGTTGTTATATTTTAATCTTTGTAGCATTTTCTGTGGCTCTTTTTTGTTTGATTATATCTAGGCTCCTATCTAACATGTTTTTAAACAAACACATTGTAAGACATGAACAGTTAGATTAATTACAGCACAACAACAACAACCCATGACCACTACAACTGGGACTGATTTTTACACATTTAAGTCACTTTTCACTTTTTTTTGACACTTTTGGAACATTTTTTGCAGCAAACTGACTTTTTTCCAGGTTTAACCCCAATATCTTGCCAATTTTTGATATTTTTGCTAATTTTTGACACCTTTCACTATTTTTTTTCACCAATTTTCGACAATTTTTTGCAGCAAACTTACCATTTTTGAAGTTTAATCCCAACCTTCTTGCCATTTTTTGTTGATTTTGGCCTTTTTTTACCTCTTTACACAGTTTTTGTCACTTTTTCCACCATTTTTGCTACTTTCTTAATTCTTACTTTCTTGCCAATTTTTGATGCTTTTTGGCCATTTTAGTAATTTTTCACAATTTTTTGCCACTTTTGCCCATTTTTTGCTACTTTTTGAGTATTTTCAGGTTTCATTTTGATATAAATGCCAATTTTTGTTGCTTTATTGGCCACTTTTACTACCTCGAACTAAGTTTTTATTGCAACTCTTTGCTGTTTTTGCCTCTTTTTACCACTTAGATTGTTTCTCTTGTAAAGGTAGTTTTTAACAGTTTGTCTCTTTGGTAGAGTAACTCTGGTGTAGAACAGAAAACATCTTCTGCATAAACTGTGGCTGATATTTTGACACATTTCAGGTTATAGAAATATTGCAACAGGACATACTTTGCCATTTGATCTAGTTTTTGCTCCTAGATTTCATTGAAGGTGGCATCAAAAAGGTCTTAAAAGTCTTAAATTTGACTTGTTGAGACCTGCAGATTCCATGGATTTAACTTTCTGATGTTTTTTCACATTTTTCCCAGGATGCTTTGTGTTTAAATCAAGCCTAACATCTCCTTCTTCTCTCCTCATCCAGCTTCAGTGGCATCAAAGTGCCGCTCTCAGGACTGAAAACCCTGAAGGTTCCTGCAGGTGGCGCTCAAACCGGGGGCAGCCTGCAGATCTACAGCGTCATGGCGTCCACTCACGGAACATCAGACTTCTGCCTCCTCACCAGCGACAAGCAGAAGTCCGGTAACAAAGTTTTCGGCCCCGCTTTCTCCGGTCTTCTGAACGTGTGCGAGAACTTCGGAGGCGGCGGCGCCATCCAAACGCCACAGGTCATCCCCGCCGTTCCAGCACCTTCCATCCCCTCAGGGCTGAAGCAGCGGTTCCATCCCTTCGGCAGCAAAGCCCCCACGCTGGCAGAGAGCGAGGTGGACGGAGCCTCGTTTGGACCCTCGTCTCCATCTCTCAAACGAGCGGTGGAGGAAGATGAGGAAGAAGAAGGGCGCAAAAAGAAGAAGAAGAAAAAGAAAGACAAAGACGCGAGAAAAGAGCAAGTAGAGTCTGTGCAGGAGATAAAGTCCGAGCCTGAGTCTGACACTCAGGAAGAAGAGATGATGGAGACTGAAGTGGTGGAGGAGAAGAGGAAGAAGAAGAAGAAAAAGAAGGACAGAGAGCGAGATGAAGAAGTGGAGTCTGCGGAGGGCGTAACCGTGAAAACTGAAACAATAGACACTTCATACGAAGGTGGAGCGGAGGGTTCGGGAAAGAAGAAGAAGAAAAAGAAAGACAGAGAGCGGAATGAAGAAGAGGAGGAGTGTTTGGTGTCTGGAGCGACGGTGAAGGTGGAGGACGTGACGGTAAAAACTGAACCAATAGACACTTCATATGAAAATGGAGCAGAAAGCTCAGGAAAGAAGAAGAAGAAAAAGAAGAAAAACAGAAGTGAGGATGATTAGTTTATCCTCACTTTGATTTTTTTTCTTTGTTTAGTTTTTGTTTTGACCTCACGAACTCGTCTCGGAGCCGTTTCTGTAACAAACTCCAGATTTGATGATTAGATTTGACAGCATTGGCAGAACTTTGCATTCAGAAACAAACATCTGAAACCAATCGATCAGTGACGAGAAAATGAAGAGAATTCATTTCAGTGTTTGAGGCCAAAGTTCCTCCTCTCGCTCTGAGGTCAGGAGGTGACAGTTTTATGAGAAGTAAACCACAGGAATCTTCCATCATCAAAGTTTCTGAGTTTTCTTCCAGGTTATTGATCACTGTGTTTGTACATATTTACACAACTATCATCGCAGATTCATAAAACCAGAGTTCACTCAAAGACAGAAGAAGAGTGGTTCATTGTGAAATTATTCTCTTATTGTTTTGTAAGAATGTTATGAATATATGATCTGGAGAAATGATTTGTATGCAGATGGAAAAAAAAACACGTTACAGAATAAATCAGAAAGGAAAATGAGAAACATGTTTTGTTTTTGTCCTGTAATTGATCAGAGCTGCATGTTCCAGAACAAAACAACATTTTCCTCTCGTGTTTTCTTACAGAAGTGATTTCATTCATGAGGAATGAGACTCGAGTTCATGTTATTCCAACTTTGGCTTTACATTGTGCAACCAGAAGAAAAATTAAAAGAAGCTAAAAAACTTCATTCAGACTTTTTTTTGACATGTTTTTTTCAAATGTGTATAATACAATGTCTATTAAAAAATTGTTTAACAACTGTAGAAAAGGAGTTTTTGCTGCGTGAAAATAAAACAAAATTAATGATGTTTGAGGGTGTAAACTAACTGAAACCAAATTAATCCTAATTGTAATTACATTGAAAGAGTAAATGAAACTAAATTCTTAGGGGTAGTTTTGGATCATTCATTTAGCTGGGAGTCATGTAACGATTATGTAAATTAACGTATATCTATATCTATTGGTAATACTTACAAACAAACAAAATCAACACTGTGAGATAAATAGTCAAAGTTATAAGACAAAAAGGCAGCATTTTGAGATTATAAAGTCTACATTTTGACTTATGTATGTGGAAATTCTGAGACAATCAGTCAAATTTTGTTTAAAAAGTGAAAACTTGGAGACAAAAAGTCAAATTTCTGAAATAAGAAAATCACAAAAAGATAACGTTTTGCAATATGTAGTGACATTTTTAAGACTAAAAGTTGATTTTTTTTTTTAGATAAGACAAAATCACAATGAAAAAGATGAAATGTTACAAAAAAAGTCAAAATTTTGAGATATTAAAGTCAAAATTCTGGTATAGATAGTCAAAATTTTTGAGTAATAAAGTGTAAATAACATGCAAGAAGTCAAAATGTGAAGATATAGAGTCAAAGTTTTGAAAGAAAAAGTCAAGATTACAAGAAATTTTGTGTACAAAAGTCAAAATTTGAGCAAAGGCAAAGTTATGAGATAAAAAGTCATTGTTTGGGGAAAAAAAGTCCAAATTTTGAAAGGAATAGCCAAAGAAAGAAAATATAAAAAGTCAAAGTTTTTATAGAACAAGTTAAAATCCTGAGACAGAAAGTCAAATTTTTTGAGATAAGACAAAATCACAGTTAAAAAAAGATTAAATATTGCCATAAAAAAGTCAAACTTTTGAGATATTAAAGTCAAAATTCTGGTATAAATAGTCAAAATTTTTGAGTCATAAAGTGTAAATAACATGCAGAAAGTCAAAATTTTAAGATATAGAATCAAAGTTTTGAAACAAAAAGTCAACATCATAAGACACTTTGAGAGCAAAAGTCAAAATCATGAGCAAAGGCAAAGTTATAAGGTTAAAAAGTCATTATTTTGGAAAAATCAAAGTCCATATTTTGAGATATCAAGTCCAGATTTTGAAAAGAATACCCAAAGAAATAAGATATAAAAGTCAAAGTTTTTATTCAAAGTCAAATCTTTTAAATAAGACAAAATCACCCTTAAAAAAAGATGAAATATTGCAATAGAAAGTCAAAATCTTTAGATATTAAAGTCAAAATATTATGGAAAAAGTCAAATTTTTAAGACAAAAAAAGTCAACAATACAGAAATTCTGAGAACAAAAGTCAAAGTTAGGGGAAAAAAGTCAAAATTTTGAGAGAAATAGCCAAAAAAATTATGAGATAAAAAATGAAATTTTGACTTAATTGCACAATTTTCACTTTATATGTGCAAAAAAAAAAAGGATGAAAAGAAAAGAAATCTCAAAAAAACAGTTTTTCATTAGTACATATACTGTTTTAACTGGTGGAAATGGATGTCAATACATATATTTTTTTTACATTATAGAGATTTTTCACTTCAAACAGGAAAGGAGTGTCTTAAATTAACGTTTGAATATTGTTGGGTATTTTCTTTTTTGGATCCTTTTTGTGAGTTTTTATGATATTGTCTCCCTCCTCTGTGACGTACGTCTGACACAGAGATTCCCAATAATCTTCATTATACTTTCATCAGCTTTGACTCTTTGCGTAAACTCTCTTCATTGCTGTCGTCTGTCGTTTGCTTTAAGTTATGTTTTACTGCACCGGTTGATACCAAGGTCATGAGATGCAGTTTCACAGAGATGATGATGATGATGAAGGTGAAATGCAGCAGAGGACAGGAAGATGGCGCCACAGTCCAGGTCGTGTGTTGCAGCACCGAGCGAAGCTGCAGCCTCTGAACAACCTCAGAGCTTCTTCTTATTTACATGCTCCCATCCATCTCCTTTAATGTAACACAGGTCTTCTGCTGCTGTCCACACACACACAAAGACAAGATTTACTATTTTCCTTTTTCCAGGAGCAACAGATCAGCTCTGTGTGACACTCAGGTGAAAAATTTCAGCCTGGCTCTGCGTCCTCCCCCCCCTCCCTCCCTCTCTGCTCCCCTCTCCCTGCTCTGCACCGGGGTATGGTCCTGCTTCTTAATGAGCTCAGGCACCTCTGGCGCTATCACACTCTCGCCATCTGTGTAACCCTCTGCACACGCTGCAAGGCTGTATTGATCCAGCCTCATGTATGCATTGACTTCTTTTATCATCCCCATGTATTGAAAAGGTCAAAGTGAAGCATGCTGGAGCTGGGAACGTGCTGCAGAGGGCTGTCAGGATAGTTTCCTCCCGGCTGATTCAGACCTGGCTCACCATCATGACGTGTAGGTTTTTGCTGCAGCAGCAGGCTGCAGCCATTAGAGCAGGGAGCCACAGATGTCAGATGTTGGATCAAGCGTTTCACTGTGAGTCACATCTGATGCCAGGTTTCTGTGTATCCTCACAGGTATGTCGAATCTGTGTGTGTGTGTGTGTGAGCGTCTGCAGACACAGAGAGGTTTCAGAGTGTGTGTGTGCGTATGTGAGCGTGTGTGTCAGAGGCAGTGGAGTGAAAAATGTTTCAGACTCTTCTCATGAGCACAAACTGACTTCACTGTTCCTGAGGTTTGTTTTCTTTAAAACTGCTTCTGTGTCTCACACTTGTGTCAAAACACTTTTGTTGTTCCTCATGATCCAATATTGTGTCATTTCTGACACTCTGCATGAAAAACATTCAGCGTCTTCATCTTTGATTGAGACCAGCACAGCTAGTTTTAATAAAAAGAAGAAACACTCTGCCTCCCTGAATGACTCTCATCAGGTTAAATCCGTGGTGATCGTTTTCTAAACCCCCCCCCAAAAAAAGATTTGGATCCTTGGAAATCCAGCAAAATTACCCAAAGATACTCAAAGACGACGAAGAAGCTTCATAACCCAAACATTAAATCAAAACACTCCTCTTCTAGTTGAAGTGAAACTCTTCTAAAATGCAGAGATAAGTAATTTCAACCAGTTATAGAGAAGTGGCTTTCCTGAGATTTTTTTTTTCTTAGATAAAATGCCAAAATTTTGGGATGAAAGGTTGATATTTTGACTTTTTATCTTAAACTTTTGACCTTTTGTCTCACAGTTTTGAATTTTTGTCGATATCTCAAGTCAAAATTTTGAGATGTTAAAGTCAAAATTCTGGTATGAATAGTTGAAATTTTTGAGTTATAAAGTGTAAATAACATGCAGAAAGTCAAAAATTTAAGATATAGAGTCAAAGTTTTGAAATAAAAAGTCGACATCATAAGACACTTTGAGAGCAAAAGTCAAAATTATGAGCAAAGGCAAAGTTATGAGATAAAAAAATCATTGTTTTGAAAGGAATAGCCAAAGAAAAAAAATATAAAAAGTCAAAGTTTTCATAGAAAAAGTTTAAAAACTTCGACAGAAAGTCAAATTTTTTGAGATAAGACAAAATAACAATAAAAATAGTTGAAATATTACAATTTTTGTCGATATCTCAAGTTTTGGCTTTTTATCTTACATACTTTAAATCTATTCTCAATTTATACTTTTTATCCTATGAATTTGACTTTTTATTTAAAAATTCTGACTTTTTAATGTGACAATTTTTTCTTTTCATCTGGAAATTTTGGCTTTACATCTTGAGTGTTAACTTATTATCCAACATTTTTTTGAACTTCTACCCTCAATTCTGACTTTTTATCTCATGATTTTGATGTTTAATTTCAAAATTTTGACTTTTTAATTGAGAATTTTAAATTTTTATCTGAGAATTTCGACTTTACATCAAAAGTTTTGACTTTTTATCCAAGATTTCTTCCATCTACTCTCTATTCCAACTCTTTATCCTATGATTTTGACTTTTTTTCTTTTTCAAAATCGTAACTTTTTAGTTGGGAATTTTGACTTTTTGTCTGAAAAATTTGACTCTTTATCTCAGTCTTGACCTAATCTCAACTTTTTTTGGCTCTTCCTCATTTTTGACTTTCTACTATCATAAAGTTTTCATAGAGAAAGTTAAAATTCTGAGACAGAAAGTCAATTTTTTGAGATAAGACAAAAATCACAATAAAACAAGATGAAAAATTGCAATTGAAAGTCAAAATTTTGAGATGTTAAAGTCAAAATTCTGGTACAAATAGTCGAAATTTTTGAGCTATAAAGTGTAAATAACATGCAGAAAGTCAAAATTTTAAGATATAGAGTCAAAGTTTTGAAATAAAAAGTCAACATCATAAGTCACTTTGAGTGCAAAAGTCAAAATCATGAGCAAAGGCAAAGTTATGAGGTTAAAAAGTCATTATTTTGGAAAAATCAAAGTCCATATTTTGAGATATCAAGTCCAGATTTTGAAAAGAATACCCAAAGAAATAAAATATAAAAGTCAAAGTTTTTATTCAAAGTCAAATCTTTTAAATAAGACAAAATCACCATTAAAAAAGATGAAATATTGCATTAAAAAGTCAAAATTTTGAGATGTTAAAGTCAAAATCCTGGTATAGATAGTTTAAATTTTTAGATAAAAGTAAGAATTATTATGGAAAAAGTCAATTTTGAAGACAAAAAAAATCAACACTTCAAGATATTCTGAGAGCAAAAGTCAGAGTGATGAGAAAAAAAGTCCAAATTTTGAGAGAAATAATCAAAAAAATTACAAAATAAAAAAATGAAATTTTGACTTAATTGCACAATTTTGACTTTTTTGTGCAAAAAAAGGAAGAAAAGAAAAGAAATCTTCTTCGTTTTTGACTTTCTACTATCAAAATGATGTCTTTTGTCTTAAAATTTTGACTTTTTTATCTTAGAAAATTGACATTTATTCACACAATTTTGCTTTTGTAATACAACAAGTTTGACCTTTTCTGAAAGTTTTTGCCTCTTTCTCATTCTTTTGACTTTTGATCTCAATTTTTCTTCATTTTTTTTTGAAAATTCTTATCTTACGTTCTTTTACTTTCACTCTCAACATTTTGACTGTGCCTCCCACTGCTTACAATCAAAACGTAAAGAGGGGAACTACCGTTTATCGGCAGTTTATCTGTAGAAGTGCATTTTGTAAAGGAATAATGTTCATTTTCAGCAGCTCACCTTGTCCCCAGAAGTCTGATTTTCACCCTGAAGTTAATTTACCTTAACTATCATGAAACTCTCAGTTTAAAGTGTAAATGCAGCAGCAGCAGAGTTGATGTCGAATCATTAAAAAGTCATCACCTAATTCTTTTTCATTCCTGCACCTCTCTGCAAATTAAATAAGTCTTTCATGCATTTTACCTTTAACTGTTTCTTTTTTTTTCTTTAACTCGGCGCTGACTCCACTTCTTTTCCTCTGAGGCCTCTGTCCTCTTCCTGTGTAGTGTATTGGAGTTTTAAAGCCTCTGGATTAACGAGGATTTGGCTCAAGTTGAAGCGTTTTTTAACAGACGTGTCTTTGCCTACATTTCTGCTGCCCTGGATGAATTTATTGGACTGTTTGTGTCATAAATATGCTTTCTGCTTTTTGTTCGGGAAGTACAGAACATTTGATTTAAGGAGAATGAAAGAGATCTGTCAGGTGTTTGTCACAACAGTAAAAACGTGTTTTAAACTGACACGTATATGAGGAGTTGGACTGATTTATATGTATTTAAAGGAGTTTTTGCGTCCCATATAAGACGGCTGAGCGTATATTTCCAGCAGCTCAGTCTTGTGGGGGAGTAAAGTGCTCAGCCTCAGGGCGCAGCAAAAAGACATTGTTAGAGTAGCAGAGACCATTACTCCTTTACTTTCCCTCGGCTCATAAGTTTCCCAGCAGGTGTTTGAATCTGACCCCACCGCTCACCGGCTTCCTACTCTAAAAAGAACCCAATTATTTCTCCTTTCCCTGGAAAAGTCGTGAGCAAGGTGTAAATAGCAAATCGGTCTCACAGCGAGAAAAAACAGCCTCTCTGCGTATTTCTGATGAAACTGGGCTGATGGTGAACTCTGAGTGTGACAAAAACAAGATGAGAATCAGAGGCACTGTCTTGACCAACTTTCTACCCATCACACACTCACACACACACACATGCATACACAGAGAAAATGAAAGCAGGATAGAGAGAGACAGATTACTGATGCAACCACAATGAAAGACTGAGAAAAACCACAGAAGCTGTTTAACAAGAGGTGAAAACGTAATCCTGCTCATGCAACTTGTAAAGTTTTCTATAGGAGACGTCAGTGAAGTTTCAGCTGCACAAAACTCTGCATTATCAAAACCTTTGGGGCAGCATGGAGTTATCAGTCAAACTCTATTAGTATCCTGTGAAAACAAAGACAAATTTTACAGTTTAATTTTTGTTTTTGAAGAGATTTATACAGTGGCTGGCAGGGGTCAAAAGTTAACAATGTCAGAAACAACAAACATATTGATTAACGTGCTTCATATTTGGGAATGTCGCACATTCAAAAGCAAATGCAGCGGCTGAAAAATGCTGCAAAGGAAACAAACAAACTGCAAGAAGCAAAACAACTTTATTCGAATCAAACAGGCTGCAAGAAACAGAGAAAGAGAGAAATCATTTCTGTGTTTGTAGCTGTTTTCTAGTTGTGTTTGTGTTTTTTTAAGGCTTAAACTAACTTTTAGTACTTTCATTAGCCTTAGTGATAAAGACTCCATTTCCCAGAAGTCCTTGCTCCCTGCTGTTGTGACAAACCAAAATGTGTTTGTTTTGTTTTGGTTTAGAAAAATGACTGGAGAGCAGATTTTTTTAGCGCTACTGTAATTTGTTTAAGACAACTTTTCACCAGATACATTACAATAAGCAAACTTTGGGAACTTAGTTTGGAGCATAGTTAAGCTACTGGCTACATTTTGCGCCACTCACAGCCTGGTGCTCTGAGACATATCTGTACCACGTTACGTTAGCGAACCCTGGTTGTGTCCTACCAGTGCTCATCTACCAACTCCAACCTCACCAAGCAGAGCAAACGTAACCTGGCTCTTCATTTTATTGATAGACTCTCAGGTTTGAACAGATCACTGCAGAATATCTGCTGCATGTGGACAGGAATCAACATGAGCACAAACAGCTTAACCCGTGTTTTAGCCTTCAGCCTGTGCTCTATCACTCTCCTGTTTAGCTTTCTTCTGCTCTTCTGTGCCTTTTCTGTCAGACAGTCCAGCTCCAGTTGCCACAGTTACTGCTAAGTAAATCCAAGAAACCATTTTTAGCAGAGAAACAGAGAATCAGCATTTAGAGATAACCTGTTTTAGTGCTTATAATCTTATTTGTAGTTGTGGCTCATGATCAGTGATATATCTAGATATGAGACTTTTTCAAAATCACCCAGAAAGTCCTCACAGTCCCTTTAAATGCAGAGTGTTCTAATAATTTTAGCCACCACTTTAAGTTAGCTTCAAACTTAGAGGCAAAACCTGCTGCAGAGGTTTAGAAGATATCCACGAAACAAGCCTGCAAACAGAAATACACCTGAAAAAAATGAAAACAAATGCATGACAGATAGGTGACATCAACTCAAACTGACTATAGTTACACTCAGAGTATATCAAGATGCATTTATAGATTATTTTACATTTGTGCAAATCTGATTCTGCACTCACAGATTGAGATACAGCTGCACAACTCTTCACACACATTTAAATATCTTTACTATAATAATGGCCCTGCACCCTCACTTTTTATCACCATGCAGTTGCAGCACATTTTTCGTTAAAACGTTTGTTTTGTAGCATGGTTCTGTGTCTGTAACTATGCTGGAACACTGTATACTGCATTTGCATCCCATAATTGAAGTAGAATCTCTGAGCTGTAGCTGTGAGTTTGTCCTTGCTTACTGTACCCACCTGGAAAAAGCCGTTCAGCAGCAGCAGCAGCAGCAGCAGCATTGGAGTGGGAGGGAGACATCAAACACATCGGGCCGATTATGTAAGGTGAGTCACTCTCGGTGGCTCTTTCCCAAACCTGTCCCTCCCCTCCAGCTCTTCACTGCAGTGTCACTTCACATGAAGTCACACCTGCAGCTCTGAGGAGCCTGAGTTTCTGTAAACAAACAGGTAAACTCCTCACTTTAGAGGCGGCAGACGTCACGGCAGATGCCAGAGGAGTCGTCTCACCCAGCTGTGGTGTTGGATAAGGGTTCCCTACAAAAGTACGACATCTAACGCACGAATCAGGCTCTTATAAGAAAGTCAGAATACATATTTTTCATATTTTACTTATTTATTTATTTTTTAATCGAAATCTCATTCAATTAGACCGACCTTTGACCCCTGAGATAGTGGCACTGACTGTGTGAGTTATTAACCTCCAGCTCTGCAGTAAATGACCTGTCTCTTCTTGGTGGTAAAGCTGTGTTGTTACAAAGCAACCTGATAATAGTTCCCCCTCTTCTATTTTCTTCTCTGCTCCTTGTTTTCTCAAAATATTGAAATAAATAACACTTTTGGTGTTACAGCTGCGTCAGTGCACAAGTGCAAGAGGAGATGAGTTAGAATTTAAAGCTTCAGTTCACAACAAAGGAATGTAAACTGAAGCTTTAAACTGAAGGTTTTGTTTTCGCATTTGTATGTAAATGAAGAACTACAGATTTAAAAGTTGTTTTATTTACCTCTGTTTTAACCTCAGCCTCTGGAGGAGGAATGTGCTGCAGTGAGATACTGTAGACGAAGTGTCACTGCACTTTTTTCTGCTTTGTCCTAACATTTTGCAATAAATATGAAAGAGAGAGAGAACATGAAATGGAGGTGGAGTGACCTCTCAAACATCTGATTTTAACAGATTTTATTTTGCAGCTTTTAGCACAGATCGTTGATTTTCCCTTCATTCATGAGGCAGCTTTATTTCTGCACCTGCACAGTTTTTTCCCGTCATTTTTATACTAATAATAATATGTTTTGTTTAAAAAGCGCCTTTCTGGACACTCAAGGTCACTTAACAACAACAAGAGTAAAAGCATGATTACACAACACAAATAAATAATAAATAATAAAAAAGTAAGATATACACTGATGATGAAAAGTTAAAGATGAATTTTTATTATTCGGTTCGGGGCGGCTACGGGAGGCTGCTAAAAGTTACTTTTTTTTTCACATACTCTTTTTTTCACTTTTCATGAAATTCTTTGTGCACATCCATCACGTCAAGACCTTCATAAAAATATATAATGTTATGGGGGAAATCTGAATCAGAAGTTTGGAAATTACAAGACAAAGTTGGAATTTTCCCATTTAAGCGAATTAGCCCCACAGTTTTTTTTTCATTTCATGTTCAAATTAGACACTACATTATTCTCACTGAGAAGGTTAATTAGGTCAAGTTTTTCAGTATTCGTGGGGCTAACAATCCAAATATGAAATGAAACACTAAGGCAATAAGTGACTATTTTTTTTTACTGATAATACTTTTACAGGAGTATTTGCCTATTTGACCAACACAACTTATTTACAAAATATCCTTGTATTTTTGTTAGAGTGGCTCTCTGACATAGTTCAGGTTTCTCATATGACTCCTCTTACAAACTAAATGCCAACCTTTAAGTTAGATGATGAGGATCCAGAGCCTAAAATCTCAAAACTTTAGGAACAACGAGAGCACAAAGTAAGTTGTCAAACCTGGAAGTCACCTGTTGAATCCACAAAACAACCAGGAATCACACAGCAATCAACACTGAAACAACAATCAATGATCAGAATGTTTCCTATTGTTGTGTGGGATTTTAATGTAGCTTCAAAACACAGCAAAATTCAGCTGATAAGTTACACTCAAGAAAATCAAATGTTTAGATTCAGAGCTGAAAAACGTCTGCAGGGCAATTTAACCTGAGTGAAGTGGGAGGGGCCAAAAGTTTGGACACACCTTCTCATTCAATTTGCATTTTCTTTATTTTTATGACTATTTACTGGACTGACTGACTTCATTTGTTAAAGTGATGATGGACACTCGTTTTTCTTTAGTTAGCTGATTGGTTCTTGCCATAATAAGAATTTTAACAGTTGTCCAATAGGGCTGTTGGCTGTGTATTAACTTGAATTCTGCACAACACAACTGATGGTCCCAACCCCATTGATAAAGCCAGAAATTTCACTAATTATTACTTTTTTATTAAGTACATAACTCCACATGTGTTCATTAATAGTTTTAGTGAGAATCTACAATGTAAATAGTCATGAAATAAAGAAAATAAATTGCCAAACTTTTGGCCTGTACTGCATGTGAAAGTATCTTTAGCCTGATGAAATTCAGGATATGTAAATCCACAGAGGTCTGACGATGAGTTGGAGTTTTTACTCTGCTGAGCCGACTCAGAGGTTGTAAGATTGTAATCAGGTGTAACAGGATCACTGTGACACCTCAGGGCCACCAAGGCAGGTGTGTGTGTGTGTATTGAAGTGTGTGTGTGTGTGTTTTAAACTCCTGCTGTTAACACATGCTGCTCGTGCTCCCTCAGCATCATGAGGCGATGTGAAATCACACAGGACAAAGATGATAGGACGAGGCTGCATCAGAGTTAAAGTTGAGAAACTTTCCTCTTGATTCAAAGTCTTTGGAGGACTTCTTGACTTTGCCTCAGATAAATATTTGACTTAATCCCACTTCTTAAGTTTGTGTTTAAGTACGATGAGGTTTTAACAAAAAGCTGTTGAGACCAAATCAGAGCTGAGGCGGCGCGGCGATTTCCTGTGGTCACTTTTTTTCTCTCACAGACGGAAATCTGACCCCGCCTGTGTCTCATAATGTATGAAACCATGCAAAGGTAATAGAATGATGACACAAAGCCCAGTGTGTGTGTGTGTGTGTGTGTGTGTGATACTGTGTGTGTGTGTGTGTTGCTGCAGCGCTGTCTGTGAGGAGGAGGAGAGGGATGAATAATAAATGCAGTCTTAAGTTTGGATCCAACGTGTTCAGACTACAGAGCAGAGCAGAGGCCTTTCCTCAGCCCAGCAGAGCCCCCGCAAACACTCCTCCCTCCTCCTCCTCCTCCTCCTCTTCCTCCCCCACAGCAGCCCGGGGGAGGAGGAGGAGGAGGAGGGGGAGGAGGGAGTTATAGGGGTAATGAATTGGAGAACCAATTCTCTCTTGCCCTCCGCTCCCTCTGCAGTCCTCTCTCTCTCTCTCTCTCTCTCTGCCTCTCTCTCGGTGCGCCTCGCTCCAGCCAGCCTGCGGCAATGTGAGCGTTGCCATGGAAACGTGGACCTGCCAAGGACCACTGCGATGTAGAGAAAGAGAAACAGAAAGAGAGAAAAAGAGAGAGAGAGAGAGAGAGATAGGAGGGGTGCTGCTCATCAATGTCTCAGAGCCCCCACTTCTCCTCTCTCTCCTTACCCAACAGAAATGTTCACACACACACACACACACACTGACACACACACACTCTTTGGCGTGCTGTTGAAACATCACAAAGAGCTGGAGTCGCACAATCTGCTGCAGAAACTCTGTTATTACAAAGAAGTGAAGTTAAACGCAAAAAAGAAAAGCAACTCAACAACTGCACAAGGTCTCTCTCTCTCTCTCTCTCTCTCTCTCTCTCTCTCTCTATCGGTGTGTGTGTGTGTGTGCCAGCTCCAGCTCCTCTAATAAGCCGCTCTATTCCAGCTGAAAATGTGACGTGGATCAATAACAGGATGTTTGAAGCTCGTCTGAACAAAGTGACATGAAAATGATCACTCCTTCCTCTTCTTCTTCATCGTCGTCGTCTCAGACTGACACAGTTTGTGTGTGTGTGTGTGTGTGTGTGTGTGTGTCAGTAATAATGTGTGTGAGTTTCTAAAAACTTAAAGTCATTGCTTATTTACGTGCAAGGAATTTAAAAAACCTGATCTCTCTGGTTGGAATCTGTCTTAATATCCCCTTAAAATGCAAAATGTGTTATTTTCTTTTTAATAAATGCACAGCAGCTGTTGAAAAATGAGATTAATCCAAAAAGGAGTCGAGCACTTGAGATGTTGCCTCTTTCCAGTTCTCTACGTGACGGGGTTCATGCTCATACTTCATATCCTACTGTATAAATCTAATAAATTTGACTTTACGGCTCCTCATGTCTCATATTTCACTTCATATCTGACATGAAACAGTCGTTATTGGCTCAGATATGAACTGCGAAAAACCAAAGCTCAGTCAGTGTGTTTGTCTTCTCTTTAGAAGTTTCCCATCAGACTGAAAATGAGCCACAAAGCCTGGTTTGTTTGTTGTCAGTGTAGATAACTGCCAATAAAGTAATTAAGTTTTACACATGGGAATTAATTCTGGGTATAGAAACTTGACGAGTTAATTTTTCTTCATTCATCAACACATCTTTAAGCATGACAACAAACTTTCTCCTTGTTTTATGTTGAAAGAAGACAGAAATCTGTAATTGTTGAGAAAGATATGGCTCAATAATCATAATGATAATAATTATTGTCAGTATTATTAGTATCATAAAGATAATAACAGCTTTGTTTCATAACGCCTTTAAAAACAGATGTTTATAAAGTGCTTTGACAGAAAAGAAAACGATAAAAATCAGAGCAAATAATTTACCAGAAAGGCCACAAAGAGAGAGAGCAGCCAACAAATAAAGATTATGACTCTTTAACTGAATGGTAAAAGTATATATCAGTATAAATATCGAAACTAGGTTTACTAAAGTCTGAGGACACTTTTTCTTACCTTATTTATGAAGTATTTTTGCTAATCTCACATCAAGTTGGTCCCATAAATGAGCTACTTATTACTCTTAGCATGACATTTACTCACACACACACAAACTCACACACAGAAATATATTTATATAGCCATTTATAAGGGGTACTTCTAAAAGAATCAATCGAATACGAAGAACAAATTTGATTAAGATATCTCATCAATTGCCTTTATAATATATTTTTTAAACTGTGAAGAGACTTTAAAGACATCCAAAATGCAAAATAAAAAGTTATCACCAAAAAAAAAAGGTCACACACAGTAATAACTCATTGGAGCGCTTTTAGCTTTGATTGAAACTCATTTTCACTGTGAAATTGTTTCAATAAGTTTAGATCATCAACCCCAGATCATAACACTGCCCCCACAGGCTTGTACAGTAGGCACTAGGCATGATGGGTGCATCACTTCACCTGCCTCTTTTTTTACCCTGATGCGCCCATCACTTTGGAACAGGGTAAATCTGGACTCATTAGACCACATGACCTTCTTCCATTCCTCTAGAGTCCAATCTTTATGCTCCCTAACAAACTGAAGCCTTTTTTTACAGTTAGCCTCACTGATCAGTGGTTTTCTTAAAGCTACACCACTCAATCCCTTGAGTTCCCTTTGCATTGTGCGTGTGGAAATGCTCTTACTTTCACTATTAAACATACTCCTGAGTTCCACTGTTGCTTTCCTTCCATTTGATTTGACAAAACATTTAAGTTATCGCCAATCATGAACATTCAGGATTTTTTCCCGACCACATTTCTTCCTAGAAAACGATGGTTCCCCACCATCCCTCCAGTTTTTATTAAAGCGTTGGACAGTTCTTAACCCAATTTGTCTTATACATGGTTGTTTAAGAAATGAGAAGTTACTCATTGTATCAACTTGTTGCCAGCTGAAAGATAGTCACACATGCAGTAATTATCCAATAGGAGGCTTGTATCTATTTGCTTAGTTAACCCTGTGGTGCATAGTGGTCACTACAGTGGACACCTGTTTAAAACTTATTTACTCCTAGATTCAATGGTTCATGTGGTGAAAATGTATATTAGTCTGAGTCAGGATATTTTTATTCTTCTTAGGGCCTGAAAAAATGTTAACAGTTTTTTCCAAACTGATGTATTTCTTTAAAAAAGTTACAGACAAACATTTGAGGGTGAAAAAGCTTATAAACTATAAATTATTCAGTGTTAAAATGAATAAAAGGGAGTTAAAATGTTTTGCAAAGCATTAAAAAAAAGATTATTCATGAAATTACCAAAAAAAAAAGAAAGAAGTCAAACAAAAAAATAAGTCATATTTACATTACGCTCACACTGTTTCATGTTGAATGCTCCGTTACAAATATTTGAAGAAAAAAGAAATGGAAAACTTCAATCAAGGCTTCATTAACCCATATTTTTATCCGACTTAACGACTCAGTCATCAAACATTATGTTAAAGTTTCTATTCCTTAAACTCCTCTCTCCTCTCTGCTCTGCTGCACAGAGCTTTTCCAGACTTTAACTTGTTGTTTTGTTTTTTTTCCCAGACAACAAATGAAGTGAAAATTGCTCTCATGAACCGTCTGTCCCGCTGCAGCCGCTAAGTGTTTTCAGTCAGCCGTGTCTGAGTAAACGACCGCTCACTTTGTTTCCCTCAGGATGTGAAAGAGATACTGAGCTCTCCACCTGAAACTGGGATCAATGAGAGAAAAGGAGTCTATTTAAAGCAGTCAAAATTAGATTAAAATATATCTTTACGGTTCATTTTGTCTTAATTTTCTGACCATCTATATTGAGAGGTGTAATAACTCTGTGCTGAGCTCCGTGTGTTACATAATGCACAGAAATGGGTCAAAATAAAGGTTAGAGTGTTTCCTCTTCCTGCGTGAGTACATGTTTCCCTCTTTGTTTTATTCCAGGTTGAGCACAGTTACATGATGGTTTGCGCTACACTTATATGTAATGAAATGATTTGATAAAGTCTTTCCTGTGACTGTAATGTGGCTGTAAAATAAAAGGATGAGACGCTCTCCCCTGAGGAGCGACAGTGCATCTCTCTCCGTAAAACTGACGGTTTATATTTGCCGAGTGAAGCTCTTCTTTTTGAGGAGCTCTGCTGCTCCATAAGCTGACTTATGTAAAGGGGGATTAGCCGGCGCTGAGTGTGTTGCATAAAGAGTCTCTTTGTATTCCAAAACGTCCATCCTAAAAAACTCCACAGCTCCTCCAAGCTTTTTTTTTTTTTTCTCATGGAGCAAAGTACATCCACTTGACCCCCCGACCCTGACAACAAGTCGCACGTCTGAAGTGACATGATTTCATTTTCCTGCCTGTCCAGCTGTCCCAGATCCAGGACCCTTTCACAGAGTCCAGAGTCCGGATCAGGCCGGAGGAGTGAGCTGGAATCAGACAGAGGACCAGGTGGTGAAAGGGTTCATAGACGCTAAGACGACCAAAAGTATGTTGGAGCGGCCTCGCTTGTTGCAGTAAATGATTCACTTTTTATAATCCTTCTGGGTGGTCACAGCGGGAGGCTCATCGTGGAAGCTTCTGGCAAAATAAAGCAGGTTTGTTTGGCAGAGCTGTCGAACAGAGCGCAAATATCTTGGCACAGGAAGTGTGTTGGCTTTGAAGCATTTTAACAGTTTAGAGAGTGAACAACAATTGGTGACAGTGATTGAGTTACACATGAAGTATAAATAAAAAAGCTAAATAAAGCAAAATCTATTTTGATTAAGCGTTTGACGCCAGGAGTGCTTCTCTAGTCTGGACCATAGACTGTATAGACAGCGTGGCTCCGCCTTTCACCGTTGAAGCCAAAAGAACCCCGTTACTGGAGTCGCCAGAGTTTGGGTAACAAAAAAATCAGACTTTTTTCAAAAGTCTAAACACTTTTTGGCTCTCTTTGTCTGAGTTTCTTTTATCACTGATAAAAATGTCACACGAACAGCAGCTATCAATCACTGTAAAACGAAACTCATACCCCTGTTATTAACGTCTAATAACTAATGAAAAACCAACTCCTCCAAATAAAGAGGACTTGAGCACAATGCAGCCAAATAACATCTTCATATCATTGCAGTGAAACGATACAAGAAACATTTCTACGAGGTTTAACAGATTTTTAAAGTTTTACCACCTCTAATCTGGAATGCATGAGGAGACAGAGATTTTGACCTATACTGCAGCCAGACACCAGGGGGAGCCGTTTTTGTGGAGACCTCACTTGGAGCCGACGGTCATGGCGTCCACTGATTATACCGTTTACGTTCCTGATACTTAGTTCATCATTTTCAGATGCATTTTTTGGACCTTGCACACTAGATTTGATGCATTAAATCCAAGTGTTGTGACAGTCAAAACCACATTTTGAAGGTCTTAGTCTCGCCTCCTATTAACTAGACTCGGGATTTTCTGTCAAGACCAGTACTGATCTGCTATTCTTCAACTTAATTCATGTGATAATAATCTAAAAATGTATTTTCAGTTGGACTTTTCCTTAAGAATTTATGCTGATATTTTAAACATTTAGCCTGAGCTCACTTATTGTTCTGTTTCCTTTGAAGTCTTCCACAGTGCCTCATGTGTCCAACACCTACAAAAACTCAGACATCAGACCTTATTATTTCAGTCAGAAAAACCTCTGAACACTTATTTTGGACCTTATTCATCTGAGAAATAAACATCTGATTGTCAGACAGTTAAATAAATACAAGGACTTTTCTTTTTGCAAGAATTTAGTTGAAAAATTTAAGATTGAAGAGCTTTGCATATTGTGCTTTGAAAGATTTGCAGACGCTTTGTTTGTTTGTCTGTCGAATGTATTAAAAAGAAAAGTAGATAAAAGACAGATTCTCTATGACTGTTTGACCTCATCATAGTTTTGAAAATACATTTTTATGGTCTTGGTCTCAAGTCTCAAGTCTCAAAAATCTTGGTCTGGATATTGTGGTCTTGAGCACAACACTGCTAAATTTTGAAGGCAAGTTGAAAAGTCAAACAGCCTCAAAACAACCTGAATGGATGCAAAGAAATGCAGAAAAATTAGACTGTTACTGGGGAATGAATGGGGAAAAAATAGACTCATTGTGTAAAGGCCTTTACTGTTTAAATGTGAAAGCCAACATTGGACGGACTGTGTGATTTAATCAAGGCTCTTGTTGCATCAGAGGTGAAGGAGGTTCATCAGTTATTCACTTCCTGTGATGTGTTTTTGTGAAAACGGTGTTTCTATTGCACTTTTGCATTAAACTTCAAAACTGAAACTTTTGAAAAACCACCTCATAAGAGTGTAAAAACTTTCTAGTGTAACCATTACCTTTCCTTTAATTGCTTTCTTTTATAGCTTTTGTGCAATTTCAATTGTAACGGAAATGAGTGTAATGGCTTTTCTTTTGGTAGTTTTTATTTTTCCTGGTAGTTTCCCGTTTGATCTGGCTCTTAGTGAATTAACACATTCCAGCTACAGCATCTGGAAAACATAGAGTGGTTAAATATCTGCTGCGACCTGCCGGAGCAGGGATGCAGCCTGCAACAGAGCTGACACACTGACTTTAATAGAAACTAATCTGATCTGGTGCCGTGTCAAAGCAGAACCAGACCGGAGATGCATTTGGTGTATTTTGGCATGTGAGAAAATTCCAGCTTGTGTTGCTTTTAGCGCCCCCTCTGGACAATGTAGTACAAATGATCTATTTGCGTCTGATCCTGTCTTGGTAATTTTAAACTTTTTCTCTTTATCCAGAATATTAAAATTCTCAGTCATTGAAAGAGAAGACCCTCAGACTGGTTTCTGACTTCTTCTTTCAGTCTGGAGATAAAAATATGAGCTGTTATAAGACCGTTCCTGATATACCTGACTCTCCTGCAAATGGCTTTTTTTCTCTAAATCTACCAATAATGAACTTTTCCCTCCAAAATTGTCTCGTTGCCTTTTGAATTGAAGCTCATAAATCTCATCTGGCCGGCCCAAAGGAATAAAGAAAGCTTCATTTCATCCTCTTTATTTCCGAGCACTTACCCTGATCAGATTATCATTGGGTTATTAAATGACCGGAAAACATAATAAGTTAAAAGCCGAGCGGAGAAATGCGGAGATTCAAGGGTACCACAAGTTCAACGAATCACTAAATCTGCTCCGAATCCCACTGAGTCATGACGATACATCTTCTGTCCTTCCTGACAGGGACGGAGGGAAGAGAGGAAAATACATGAGGGTGGGAAAGAGGAAAGGAAATCAATAAGAGAAAAAAAGGAGAACAAAGAAACAAGGACAGAACAAAACGAGTATGAGACTGTGAAGATAAATGGCTGATATTAAGCTTTTTCTAAAACACTTAAAGTAGGGTGACTCTATACAAAGACCCTCAAAAAGAAAAAAAAACCCACTCGGCTTTTTGAGATCCTGCAAAAATACCAGAAGATTCTCAAAGACAACAAAGTAGCGTCAGAAACCAATAATAACTATATGCCATTTAACTATAGAAAAACTAAAAACTGACTATGTTGAGGGTTTTTTTTCCAAAGTTGGTCAAAATTTGAAATAATAAAGTCAAATTGATGAGATGTTAAGTCTAAATTTGGACTTTTCTCTTATACATTTGACATAAAAATATTGAATTTATATATTCAAATGTGTTCAAATTTTTACTTTTCAGTGCAACATTTTGACTTTAAGTTTCATTAATTTGACATTATCTTAAATTATTGACATCTTTCTCAAAAATTTGAGTTTTCTGTCTCAAAATTTCAACATTTTAGTTTAAATGTTTTACTTTAAATCTCATTAATTTGAGTTTCTATCTCAAAATTTTAACATTTTAGTTAAAATGTTTTACTTTAAATCTCATTAATTTGACTTTCTATACCAAAATTTTAACATTTTAGTTAAAATGTTTTACTTTAAATCTCATTAATTTGACTTTCTATCTCAAAATTTTAACATTTTTGTTACAAATTTTGACTTTAAATCTCGTTAATTTGAGTTTCTTTCTGAAGATTTTGACTTTTCTCTCGTAATTTTGCCATAAGACTTGTATAATATCAAATTTATAATTTCAAATTACAACTTTTAATCTCAGAATTTAAAATCTTCGTCTCCTTACATTCACTATAGATGGCAAATTTTTACTTTGATTTTGATTAATTTGATTTTCTATCTTAAAGAAACGATGTTTTCATTTTAAAACTTTGACTTTTTATCCCTAAGTTTTTTCTTTGCTTAAATTTTTTTTTACCTTAATCTCATTGATTTACCTTTCCGTCCAAAAGTTTTGACTTTTATCTCAAAATTTCTTCCTTGTATCGCACATATTTCACTGTCTCTCAAAAAATATGAGTTTTAAAATCAAAATTTGGACACAATTTGAGCCAAAAAAAAAAAATCTCATTGAAGCCAATTTTCCATTTTTCTTCTTTCAATGACCCAAATGGGCTCCCATAATAATCCCTCAAAAGGTGCTTAAATAAAAAAGAAAAACACATATTTCTCATGTGCAAAAATATACATGAAGCCTCAAAATCTTAGGAGGAGGTAATTTTAGATTTTGAGGCTTTAAATTAAGTTTGGTTTTGACAGCTGTTGATGTAAAAACAACATTCATGTGTTTTTTTATACATCCCAGCTCTGAGGCGTGCACACACACCCGTCTTTAGTTCATCATCCCTGTAAACATTTGATCGTAAATGTCTGATGTCAGTGAGAGAGAAAGTATCTGTTGTGTGTTTTTGTTGCTCCTCTGTGACTGTGCTGTGTTTGAGCCCGAGGCGTCAGGACGATCTGCTGCTTCTCTCCTCTCTGGCTGACTTCCATACATCACGCCTCGCACCAAGTCTAATGTCTCCAGACAGGCTTCGTGTGCTGTTCGGGGGGTTTCAGAGACAGGTGGAGAGACCCCCCCACTCCCCGCAGGGCAGAGCCTAATGTGTCGAGAGGCTGCAACACTGTGATTAAAAATGACTCTGTGAGCTTTACCTGCAGGAGGATCTGATGGTTACACCCAGGACTGATTTCAACTTTGGAGGTTGGCAAAATGTCAAAATGAGGGAAATGAATTATCAGCCTGAGGTTTTATATCTCCATTTTAGTTAACCGTACGCATGTGTCTTATTAAATGTTAAACTGGTGCTACCTCTGCAGCTATGAATCAAATTTTATCACAGTCAAATAAAGTTGACACCTGCTTTCAGAAGTTTTGAACACTTTACTTCCTGCCACTAGGGGGGGCTAAGTTTTTGATTTCTATTGTTTTAAAGGGACTGATCTTGAAAAAAGTCCCACTTCTAGATATATACCCGGTCATAATTCACCATCTAAAATGAGATTATCAGCACTACAATAGGCTATTTCTCGGACAGGAAGATTTACGGCATGTAGAAATCCGCCACGCCAGCCAACAAAGCTGGAAAAGATTTCTGTTTATTTTGAAGATTTGAACACTTTCACGTTATCACATATTTCCAGAAGAGCCAGGTTACGTTTGCTCTGCTTGGTGAGGTTGGAGTTGGTAGATGAGCACTGGTAGGACACACCTAGAATTCACTAACGTTACTGACATGTATCAGAGCACCAAGCTGTGAGAAACACTCAACAGATAGATGGACACTAAAGTGCAAGGTGAGTTTACAAAGTTCGATTGTTTTCACTTTCCAAACAACATTCCTACATAACTGTCGATCAATACATTAACTCTTTGAGCGTCAAAATTGTGACAAGCAACATTGCTGAATTTAACAAGGCATAGCTGCAAATATGGTGCCTCATGTAGTTAGTACTTTACACCAAGAGATGTCGGATGTCTGTAACTTTAATCTGAGCAATATTTGCGGCCGTGTTTCTATTCAAAGTTTTGAAGTTTACAGTTTAACGGGTTCGAATCTGACCTGTGGCCTTTTTCCTGCATGTCACTCCCTACTCTCTCCCCCTTTCCTGCTCTATCCACTTTCCTCTCTCCTGTCCAATTAAGGCACAAAAAGCCAAAAAAAACACTTTAAAAAAATAAAATAACACCTCTAATGGTGAAAGGGGTGGCAAGAATGTAAAAAAAACTATGGCAGACGGCAGACGCGATGGAAGCAGCTATACTTTTATGGATGTTTACAGAACATCTGCAAAAGTTATATAATCCGCTATAGCCGCCTGGTGATGTCATAATATGCAAATTAGATGAGTGACTTTACTCCCATCACAAACTTTGGGTCAAACCGATGATTTTTCTCATTTACAGTTTTCCTTTATCTCAAACCACTTTCAAGCTACAACCTTTTGAAATAATGACATCAAAACTGGATATTGTGTTGAAAAAACTGTTAACTTCTTCCGTTGTATCTGGTGCAAAACTTTTCTGATCTCCCTTCATTTACTTCAGAAGAAACACACGCCTTGGTAAGGGTGGTGTCCTTATGACAGGGGGTGCAAGTGCTCATGGGAAACAGAGTTTTTACCCTGGAAAAACACGAGAAATTCTGTACAATTTTCACAGCTCCTTTAACATGTTTTGTGATAAAAATTTGAGCGCTAGTTGCTGATCACTCTTGGCTTCACTTTTTGTTACTGCAGTAAATCTGATTTTTATCTAGCATTTTCTTCATGCATTTAAAATCAGTGTAGGATGAAATAATCTAAATACAGTCCCTGCCTAAAAAGAGGAAGAGAGAGAGGAAAAGGTGTGACGAATCTACAGAGACCAGAGCTGTTTACAGTCTTTGGGTCTTCAGGCAGAAGGTTTCATCCGCTTCATCTGACCCACAGACAGATGGTGGCTCAGCAGGACTCCAGGACTTCAGGACCGTCCTCCTCTGATCCAGCATCCTGAACTCTGACCTGGATCTAAACGAGCGCCATAACGAAAAAAAACAAGACTCGTGGAAAAGGTGAGAGCCAAGTGGACACTCCATGAACTGCAGTTTTTAACATTCCTGCAAAGAATACTTCAACTTTAACCCTCTGATGCATGAATTATGAAGTCAGTGACAGGATATTTCCCTTGTGTGTTTGTATTTGTCTGAAGGCAGGAAAAAAAGTTTTACTTTTTTTTCTTAAATAGTTGTAGCTGAGCATTTAACATAAAACAGTGTGAACTTAATGTAAATATGACTTGTTTTTAGGGCCCGAGCAACAACAGTGTCTTGAAACCCTAAAGATTATTTTTCAGTCTTTCTTTCTTTCTTTCTGGTACTTTAAACCCAAATAAAATGCCCTGAACATGTTTAAAAACTCACCAAAATTTGGCTACCTCCCCAAAAGAATGCAAAAATTTTGTGATTCTGTTGCCTTCAAATCTGAAATTTTTTGTGTATAACTATCATGCCTAGTTTTGTTTGGCTTCTTTTCTTTTTCATGACTAATCTTAAACACTTAACTCTCTTTCATCCATTTTAACACTGAATGATTAATAGTTTATAAGCTTTTTCACCCTCAGATGGTTGTCTGTAATTTTAAAAAAAAAAACTTATATATGTTCGGGGAAAAAAAATTGAAAATATTTTTTAGGACCTAAGAAGAACTAAAATATCCTGACACAGGCTAATATGAATATTCACCACATGAACCACTGTATTTAGGTGTAAATAAGTTTTAAATAGGCGCACCACAGGGTTAAATATCAATATTTGTACTCAAATCATGGTGTTATTGTCTTATTTTATCAAAAGTTTGAGTTTTATAAAGCGTGGGATCATTAATTGATCATTTTCATGTATCTTTCACACATCATTTTGAATCCAGAGCTAAATTGAGTGAAGCATCAGATGTAGAATAACTGGGAATGTGTGAAACCACCAGAGACTCTGAGCTTTTATGGCACCAGGTGTTGATTCTGAAGATTTACGGATTAAAGGTGCTTTATTTCTTTAAAAGAGGGATGGATTCGTGATAAGTTATATATATAAAAAATGTTCAAATCTATTTATTCTTTCATTTTTTTTTTTGTATTTAATCTCTTGTTTCATAACCCTCCTCTCCTGGTTACACCTCAGCTCTGCTCACACACCGAGCAGCGCCTGCTTGTGCTGTGACGGTCAAATGAAGGACGTGTGTCTTTGTCACGGCCTCTGACTGAGGCTGAACCTGCACACACACACACACACACACACACACACAGATACAGGCATGCATACTTCATACTTGAGTGTGTGCATGCAAGCAGCCACTGACTCTTATCCAAACACACACACACTGTTGCACACACACCTATATGTTCAAGAACGTAAACACTAACAAGCCAAACAAACAAACAGCGTCTCTTATGTTCGTCCTTCAGGCTTTAATAAACCAGGACTCTGAAAAAGCTTTCTGGATATCGACTGGTCCAAACAATGGGGGGAAATGGCATTGGGGTTTCCATGGCAACTGCTGCAAGCTGCTAAGAGGGCTGCTTTGAAAACATATGTCAGACTCGACTGGTCTGTTCACGGCGAGCCTAGCAACAGATTCTGTGTGCAGCCTATCACGCTGTCTCGCTCGGCGTTCGCCGCTCCAACATTTGACTTGCTGTCTGTCAGCGGTTTGAAACCACTCAGGGGAGAAAACGACTCCAAACATGCGGGAGAAAGACCCCGCTGCTGGAGCAAGACATGTTTCTGTTCACAAATAATTTACTGAAAACATCTTGGAAGAGTTTTCTGGAAAGATTTCAGCTAAGAAAGAAAAGAGAGAAAGAGTCAAGAGCACCAGGCTGAACCATTTGCAAAAATAATCCAATTGCGATTATTGTTTCCTGTATTGCACAAACACATTGTAGAATATGAACAGTTACATTAATTACAGCACAACAACAACACCAACAACAACAACAACAACCCACTACCACTACAACTGGGACTGATTTTTACACAGTGTACTCACTTTTACCTTCTTTTTTGACACTGTTGAACCATTTTTAACACCTTTTCACTATTTTCCAGGTTCACTCCCAATTTTTATCGCTTTTGCCCATTTTTTGACACTTTTCACTCTTTTTTTTGCCACTTTCAGACCATTTTTTTGTAACAAAATAACTATTTTCCAAATCTAATCCCACATTTCTTGTCATTTTTGTTGACTATGGCCATTTTTACCACTTTTCACTGTTTTTTGGTGCTTTTTTCACAATTTTTGCTACTTTCTGAAAATGTTCTACCTAATTTTTTGATGCTTTTTGGCCATTTTAGTCACTTTTGCTCTTTTTAACCATTTTTTAAATCGTCTTTCTTTTTTCCGGGTTTACTCCCAATTTTCTTGCCATTTTTTAATTGCTTTTGCCCATTTTTGAAACTTTTCACTCTTTTTTTGCCACTTTAAGACCATTTTTCTTGTAACAAAATGACTATTTTCTGAATCCAAACTTTCTGGTCATTTTTGTTGACTGTGGCCTTTTTTTTCTTTTTTTTTTTACCACTTTCTCTGTTTTTTGTTGCTTTTTTCTCCATTTCTGCTCCTTTCTGAATTTTTTTCAAGTTTCCACCAAATTTTTTCTTGCTAATTTTTGTTGCATTATTGCAATTTTGGTCACTTTTTACTCTTTTTGGCTATTTTTAAACTTGCTTCACTGCCAAATTTCTTGCTATTTTTTATTGCTTTTGCTCATTTTTGATACTTTTCCCTTTTTTTTTTTTGCTGCTTTAAAATTGACTATTTTTGCAACTCTAATCCCAACTTTCTTGTAATTTTGTTGACTATGGACACTTTTTACCCCTTTCTTTCTGTTTTGTTTCCTTTTTTTAAATCATTTTTGTTCTTTTCTGAACTTTTTGAAAGTTTCCTCCAACATTTTTCTTGCCAATTTTTGTTGCGTTATAGCCATTTTAGTCACTTTTCACTCTTTTTTACCATATTTTAAAATCTTCTTACTATTTTCCAGGTCCACTCCCAATTTTCTTGCCAATTTTTGCCACTTTTAGACCATTTTTTGTTACTTTTTTTGAGTGTTTCCAGGTTTTATCCCAATTTAAATGCCAATTTTGTTGCTTTGTGTTTAAAGTTTAAAGACAGAGTTTTGAAGTGAGATTCGTGTTTTTCTCTGCTGAAAATGATTCCTGCGATTTGTGTTGTGATTGTCTGAAGGTGTTTTTCTTTAAGCTTATGAAAGAAAAAGAAGTAAATCAGCCATTGAGGAAACAGCTGAAATGTCTCAACGTCATTTGACTGTTACAGCTTTAAAACTTAGTTAAAGAGACAGTAACGTACTTTCAGACTCAGCGTGTTTGACTGCAGGTGAGATCATGAAATAAAAACAAATGACCTTTTGGAAGCAACTGATTCTGTAATAGTGAAAACAGGAGCTGGACTGTGCGACAGAAACGGGACAGAGGAAAGCTAAACGGGAGTGTGACAGAGCACAGGCTAAAGGCTAAAGAAGGAACAACTTGACTTTGTTGGCAAAACAGTGGCCGATTATGTTGTCTTTGTAAAAATCAAGTTGTTATGTCAAATACATCCCCCAAAAAATTTTGACTTTGCATTAAAGGTGACATAATTCCCCAAATGACACTTAATGACAACATTCATCAACATGCATGAAGCCTTCTTCAACTTAACAACAGACGTCATGTCATGTTTATGACATTGTTATATCAGTCTTATGTATACCCTGTCAAATAATGTGTTACCCATTATTTATTCTTATTTTAGAGCAGTGATTCCCAACCTGTGGGTCATGGCCCCCTGGTGGGTCGCAAAAGTATTGCAAGTGGGCCACAAAAACATTTCCAAAAAAGCAGGAAAACCGTAGAAAATGTCATTTTTTTAAAACCACATTTAGCTCAAGCAAATGGTTGATTTTCTGTCAATTTTAAAGGAGGATATGAGACTCAAGTAGACGTTGACAAACTTCTTTTCTGCTCTGTTAACACATGTTGTTGGTGTTGCTTATGATAAATTCATCTGAGAAACTTGAAAATCTGACAATTTCGCCAGTTTTTTTTTTTTTCAGGTTTTGGATTGGAAAAAATGTTTGTAATGCCAGTCATTTAAAAGTAAGTGTTAAGTTTCTTTTGTGCCCCAGCAGGTTTGGTATCCTGAGGATTAAACATGTTCAAATATTCATGTTTATATAAAAAAATGGCCCTGAGAAAACATCATGCAGCCTCTGTCTTTATGGGATTAGAGTTGGGCCTTGAAAATGTTTGAGACTTAAAAGTGGGCCCTGAGTTGGAAAAGGTTGGGAACCACTTTCACTTCAAACAGACAAGCAAACAAACAAGGCCTCCTTTACATAATCTGTGGATCAGAAGCTTAAATTTGTGAGTTTAAAGCCAAAACAAAAGCTGAGAGCTGCTGAAAAATGACTTTCTGCTCCTCCTCTTAAACCTTTATATCACAGATGCTTTTGTATTTACAGAAACTTTACATTCGTGCTTGTATAATCATCATTTCTTCCCCGTTCCTCACCTGAGAACAGCTTCTGTTATTTCTCACATGTGGCTGAATTTGTGTTTGTCGCTGCAGAGTCGGTGGGCGGGTTGTACCAGCAGCAGCTCAATGCCATATCACTGCCACACAATGTGAGGAGCAAGAAGGAAGGGAGGGAGAAGAATAGACAGAGAGAGAGAGAGAGAGAGAGAGAGGAATATGAAAATAGACGAAAGACGGGGGAGAGAGGGGGCGGAAGGAGAAATTGGAAAACAAGGAGGGAGGTTGATTAGGGGGGAGGAAGAGGAGAGAGGGATGCGTCATAGCAAAACATTAGTATGCAATCAAGTTGCTGGTGCAGTAAGGATTGTCTGTCTGTCACTGTGTGTGTGTGTGTGTGTGTGTGTGTGTGTGTCAATGGTTGCAGCTTTCAAATCTGCACTGCAATGTCACACACACACATCTACCCATGAACACACACTCTTTCAGTGACACTTTTTCCCCCCATTGTTACCGTCACACGTCAGTTTGTGCAGACGAGCTTGATGCACGTTTCAGTTTGAAGAGAGCAGCTTATTAGAAGACTGGAGCTGGAAACAACACACACACACACACAAACACACACAAACACACACAGGGCTCTTATTTTGTATGTTTGTAAGGTTTCTCCTCTCCTCATTATGTTAATCTGTCCGGCCCACACAGCAGCTCTGCAGGATTTCTCCCTCTGTGTAAACCTCAGTTCATCCTGCAGCTCAGTGAAAGTACGTGAAGCCTTTTCTAGAAGCTGTGGAAAATCAAATATTCATACTGATGCATGTATGATGGGACGTGAAAAAGCACACGTGTAAGTGCTTCATAAAGAAGAAGATTCTGTGTCGTATTCTTAAACTCATTTTTGAAGCTTCATGTGAGTAAAGTTGAATTCATTTGCTTCCTCTTGTTGTGAGTATGTAATTTGTGTGTCCACCTGATGCATGTGACGTCTGTTTCTAAGCTCCAAATTTAACGGCTCATGCGTCGCTTTGTTTCTCTGGAGCAGGAAGTCTCTGCTCTGACTGAATGTGTGAGGGCGTTTGGTGTTTTTAACATGCGTCACACTGCAGCAGCTCCAATGTAAAGTTAATCTCTTATGCTCCACCTGATCTTCTGTGACTCGTTCGCCATTCGTATGACATCATCAAGTATAAACAGTAACACCTTTGTCAAAAATCTGAATGCTTAACCGCGTTAGAAGCTTAGATTCTTCATATTTCTTGCACTAACTTTGCTGTACAGCTTTCGTGATCAACAAAATGTAATTAGTGAAAGAATCACTCTCAACAACTGGGACGTCCTCTCTGTTTGGGGTCATTACGTCACATCCTGATGCCCGTACCCTGAATATTCACTCTCCTTTCCACCAGAGGAATCCAGAGTTCAAACATATCAAAAGTGTTGTTTCATCAAATTATTCCAAGTGGTGAAATTTCTCCTGTAAAGTCCGTTGTTTGTCTCATCAATAAGCTTCACAGTCTTAGAGCATTTCCTCCTCAATGTCAATCCGACAAAACTGGTTGTATCTGTTTTCCTTAGGGTTCTAGCTGCAATACACATGTGACCCATTTTATGTTGAGTTTTCATCCCAGGACAGCCTGTGATAGCCAATGAGCACCCCCTGCTTGACTGGTCAATAGTGCATGGCTGTCTTGTGTGACTATTGGAGGGTCGTTTTATTGCTAACAGGTCTGTCAATCACACTTACACTTAACCGATCACCTTACCCTTCACAGGAAGCCAGCTGTTGCCATTTTGATCATTAGCGAGACCTTTTTTATTTCTGTGCGTCTTCATTTATATTCATGTGCGCAACAGAAGAGGTACAATTTCATGACTTTTGGTCAACCTTTTCAAAAAGAGAGCAAAGTTGACTAAAAAGAGGACACTGAGCACTGACGAAGCTGGTTTTGTTCACACAAAGTCTTTGGACGAGAGTTTGGACAATGAGTACAACTGCCTGGTGTTTGAAACCTGAAACTGAAAACTCTCTAACTCCTACAAGTTTTCACCGACAAAGCTCAAAATTTCACCCAGATGAAGACGACGAGGTGTAGAAGTGATATAGTGGATGTCTTATGTCTGGTATAAAGCATTTTGAAGTTAATAATTTCCAAAAATAGTTCTAAAAACAAGGAGGAAAAAAGTGTTTCAGCTGCATTTATCCTGATGTGGACTTTAGCCACATATATAAACATGACATTTTCTGACACTAGAGACTTGAATCTTTCAAATGAGGTGTCACTGATGAATTTTAATCTTGCGTATCTTCAATTTTTCAGTTTTGAAACATAGTATGGTAAATAGGGCAGAATAATGTGGGATGTAAGGGGTTAAAGTATGAGACTTTAAGAACCAAAACAAAGCGCTAAAAGTGGCTAAAATGACTCAGACGTGCCTTACCTTCAGCTCCGTTTCCTGGAAAACATCAGAATCGACCTCCACTAGAAACTCAAGGACAAGCAGACAAAGCCGAACACTCAGTGCGGTGAAATAAGAGTCGGAGAGCGCATGTAGATAAACTGTATTTTATGTTGTTTGTAAATAAAAAAAAGACACCAGAGGAAAAAGGGAGCAGAGCTTATTTGCGTTCTGCTTTTGCCGCCACCCACGGCAGCACCAGAGAGACACATCAAGCGCTGCGTAGGCTTCCCTTTGAACCGTAGAAAATGCATTTATTAAAGCACAGCTTCCAGAAGAAAAACAAAAAGAAACAAAAGCTGCAAGATTGCAGAACATATTTAGTACCATAAAATTGATAAAGAAATCACTGTACACGCTACAGTGCTTTAATATCACAGCTTCAGCAATGCAGCTCAGAGAACACAGAGATATGGGCTATATACGCACTTTTTTTATACAGAATAAACATTCAATAAATCTCTTCTTTTTGGAAACATCTGGGAATTAGGTTTATAAATGTGTATCTGAGTTAAAGATAGAATATTATCACAGCAGAACAACAGAAGAACAATCATTACTAAGCTCAGAGCGACGTTCAGAGAATCAGAGGATGAGAAATTAAAAATAAATAGCTTGGATTAAATATTTGAATATCTGACATTTTAATCCACATATAGAACATGATAAGCATGAGTGTGTAACTTTTGGTTTGGTTTTTGGATCAATAACTGTGTGACAAACAAACATCCGTGTGAATTTAATTTATTTGTATAATTTTGATTTTTAGATTGATTAAAACTCTCTTCAGATTGTCCTATAAATCATTTTGAAATGCCAAAAATATTCATTTGTATTTAAAGTCCCTTCTGTTAAAAATTCCACATATAGTCTATTTTAAATTCAGATATCTTAAACTCTTATAGAATCACTTTAATATCAAATATAAAGCTTTAGAAAAATCCTTCAGTTTGTTTTACAAACTTTGTTTTTTTAAAAGAGTGAAAATAATCTCTGCTGCACTTTGAGGGTTTGTTTCAGTTCCTCTTTTATTCTTTTCTCCTGAAATAAACGTGGATTAAATGTTCTGGTAAAGAGGTTTCTGTGTCAGACGGAGGCACACACACTTCCTGAAGGTGAAGGAGAAGAAGAAAAGATTGTTTCACCTCTTCGCTCACTACGCAGGTCAAGTTTGTCGTCTCATAATTTTCTTTTTCCTCCTGAGACTCCAGCTTTTGTCTGTGTGCATTTTTTATTTCTCCTTCCTATTTAGAATCAGTTAGACCAAGCAAGTATAAAAACTCAACTTAGTCTCGGTACAGGAAGTTTGATTATTACTTTTATTGTGGATAAATACCTTTTTTTTTTTACTGAAATGAGTGTAATGTTGTGATGTCACCAAAAGATGACGTGAGCAGTGTCCCTAAATTTGTCTGACTGGCTTTAATAAAGTGACCAAATGTTTTCTTTTGTACTTTTTGGCTGTGAAATCATGTCTAGGGGGGTTTAATAAGAATTCCCCAAATTCTCATTTCCACCAGTAAAAGAAATAAAAACAAACACTTAGCTTTGTTGAGAATTTTTTGGACAAAGTCAAGTTAAAATTTTGAGATTAAATCAAATTTTTGAGATAATCAAGTCAAAATTTTGACTTTTGATCTCATTAATTAGA
Organism: Thalassoma bifasciatum; assembly: GCA_008086565.1. Lineage (NCBI taxonomy): Eukaryota > Metazoa > Chordata > Actinopteri > Labriformes > Labridae > Thalassoma > Thalassoma bifasciatum. The sequence continues at coordinate 71,095 of RPOG01001582.1, forward strand.
CCTTTTAGCTCAAAATTGTTTGATATATATGGGCCAAGAAAATTCAGCAAAATCTATTTTTAATATAATATAATCATAAGATATAGTCCGAGCGATAAGATAAAAGGTTAAAATTTTGACATCAAAATACAAAAAATTGAGATAAAAAGTCAAAATTATGTGATATAAAGTCAGAATTTGATTTTACTTTTTATCTCAATTTTTTAAACTAAATATGGACCAAAAAAATTAATCACAAACAGGTTTTCATTTTTATTTTACCTTGAGTTGATGTCAGAGAGATACGATAAAAGGTCAAAATTTAGAGACGTCAAAATTTGGGGGTCAAAGGTCAAATATTTGCTATTTTAAAGTCACATTTTTGTGATAAAAAAATCAAAATTTTTGACTCAATAAGTGCCAAAAAAATTCCACCAAAATCAGTTTTTTAATATTTTTTTTAAATCTGTAGAGTTAGACAGAACAATGTGATAAAAAGTTGAAATTCGGAAACAAAGTCAACATTTTTAAATCAAAAGTCAAAATTATGAGAGAAAAGGTCAAATTTTTTGATTTATATGTCCTTAATTTGACTTTTTATGTCAACGTTTTTGACCTAATATAGGCCAAGAACATTTTTAAAAAATCAGTTTTTCATATTTATTCCTTTAACTGGCAGAAATGGGCTTCCTTACATCATTATGTTTCCATAATAGGAGATTTTCACTTAAAGAAAATGATTGTTTTAAATAAATGTTTGTGATATGAAGCTCTTTGAGTATTTTTGCAGTTTCTCCAAGAGGCCAGGGGTCCTTTTTTTTTCTTTTTGAGATTGTAGAATACGGTCACTTTAGGTTTTAAAAGCTTAGAAATTGAAGGTTCATGGGGCTGAGAGAGAGAAATGTCAAGTCCACAAACATGGACGAAGGCCCTAAAAAGGTTAAAAATCTGAAGTTTCTGTGGATTTAATGTGAACATCTCCGTGTGATGAGCTCTGAGACGACGTGAGGAAGAGTGAGGGATAAATACAGAAACTAATGCAGAGCGTGAAGAGCCGAGCACGTTCACAGGGAGCTTTGTTACATTTCTCAAAGTGTTTGGACAGAGAAGCTGAAAACTTGTCAAAATAACTCTGAGTCTTCTGAGTTTCCAGTCTTTTGCCTCCAGCTGGTTTTAAACTTCACAACTTTAGCTGTGTACCTGCTTCTTTAAGCTTTAAGTTTCCTCAGATTCTCACTTATATTTAACAGTTTCTTCTTTGTAAAAGTGACACAGGTTTGCTCCAACATCATCTCTCTCTGATAAAACATGTATGACCGACCTTCTCATAATGAATCGCCTTTAAAATATCATGACGCTGCTCTTGCTTACATTGACCTTCCCGCGCCCTGACAGATTGCTGTTTAGCGTATCGATCAGTTTTAACGCTGCCTCAGCTCATTTGTGGGAGTGCTGTGGTGTCGCTCCGCTCTCATAAAACCGCACTGGACCAGTACCAACCCTCACTAAACTCCTCTTTCTCCTTCAGGGGCCGTGAATCCTCTCTGGACTCCTGACACTCATCGTTTAAGTGATAAATAATAATGGCTAACAGTTTAGAGGAGATGCTGACATTTAACTTGTTAATGTTGTAGTGCTCTCCCTCGCCGGCTGTAAACAGAGAAGTCCTCTGGGACGCCGAGGATGGAGAAACATCCAGTCTGCATGCTCTCACATAAATAATTCGCTCTAATGCTCTCCAGGATCAGCACGCCCGCTCATGCCTGCTGCAGCAGAGGATCCACAATCAGAGTGTTTTCTACACCCGCGTGTTTCATCTGGATCAGAAAGTTATGAAAAGTTTCCACCAAGCAGTCAGAGTCAGTGCAGTTTGATATGGGACTTATGGGTAAAGTCTGATCCTGTTTGAGTTTTCACAACTAATTGTGCCCTTCTTGGTAAATGGTGTGTGCGATGGATAACACGTCATCTACACAACTGCGTCATGGTACAGCAGTGTGACAGCAGTGCGAAAAAAATCCAACGAAGGAGAAAAACACGATGCAGCACTGCAGTGTTACCAAACCTTACGTGAACCTACTTTATTTTCTGCCGACCCCAAGGACATTTTCTATCTAAAATGCAAATACAGAGAGTGTTTTGGCTCTGAAGAGGACCTTTTCCTACGTTTTGGTTTCCAATAAGGGCACTTTTGAAAATGATTTGCTCAGAGGAAAACACTTTTGATCATATTTGTGGGCCCATCAGGGGACTTTTGAAGATGTTTTTGTTCCCTGAAGAATACTTTCACACTTGTTTTGGCTCTGATTAGGGCACTTTTGAAAATGTTTCTTCTCCCAGGAGCACACTTTTTTATCATACTTTTGCTCCCGAGAGGGCAGAATTGCTAGTTTTGGCTCCAATTAGGGCACTTTTGATCATATTTTGGTTCCCAGGAGAGCACTTTTGTTAGTTTTTGTTCCCAAGGGACCCTTTCCCACTTTTTTTGGCTACAGTAAGGGCACTTTTGCATTTTTTTTGTAATTCCCAGGAGAACACTTTTTGATCATAGTTTTGCTCCCAAAAGGACACATACATCCATAGGGCCCTTTCGCAGTTTTTTCTTTTTTTTTTTTGGCTCCAATTAGGGCATATTTTCATATTTTGTTTCCCAGGAGAACACATCAGAACATATTTTGGCTCCAGTTAGGAAACTTTTGAAAAGGTTTTTGTTCCCAGGAAACCACTCTTGATCACATATTTGCTCCCAAGAGGGCACTTTAGTGAGTTTTTGTTCCCAGAGGGCCCTTTCCTACTTTTTTTGGGGCTCCAATTAGTACATTTTTGCATATTGTGTGGTTCCAGGGGAACACTTTTGATCATATTTTTGCTCCCCAGAGGACACTTGCTATTTTTGGCTCCCATAGGGCCCTTTCGCATTTTTTTTTTGGCCCTTATTAGGACATTTTTGCATATTTTGGTCCCCAGGAAAACACTCTAGAACATATTTTGGCTCCTATCAGGAAATTTTGAAATGGTTTTGTTCTCAGGAAACCACTTTTGATCATATTTTTTGGCTCCCATAGGGCACTTTCGCATTATTTTTTTTTTTGGCTCTAATTATGGCACTTTTACATATTTTGGCTCCAGTTAGGAAACTTTTGAAAAGGTTTTTGTTCCCAGGAAACCACTCTTGATCATATTTTGCTCCCAAGCGGACACTTTTGAACATATTTTGGTTCCCAGAGAGCCTTTCCCACTTTGTTTGGCTCCAATAAAGGTACTTTTGCATTTTTTGTGGTTCCCAGGAAAACACTTTTGATTATATTTTTGCTCCCAAGAGGGCACTTTTGCTAGTTTTTGTTCCTGGAGGACCCTTTCCCATGTTTTTGGGGGCTCCAATTAGTACATTTTTGCATATTTTGTGTTTCCAGGAGAACACTTTTGATCATTTTTTTGCTCCCAAGAGGATACTTGCTATTTTTTGGCTCCCATAGGGCCCTTTCGCATTTTTTTTTTTTGGCTCTAATTAGGGCACTTTTACATATTTTGGTTCTTAGGAGAGTACTTTAGAACATATTTTGGCTCCCTTTAGGGAACTTTTGAAAGTGCTTTTGTTCCCAGGAAACCACTCATGATCATATTTTGCTCCCAAGCGGATGAACATATTTTGGTTCCCAGAGAGCCTTTCCCACTTAATTTGGCTCCAATAAAGGCACTTTTGCATTTTTTGTGGTTCCCAGTAAAACACTTTTGTTCATATTTTTGCTCCCAAGAGGGCACTTTAGTGAGTTTTTGTTCCCAGGAGGACGCTTTTTAGGAAGTTTCGGGTCCTAAGTGGTCACTTCTCTACATTTTGGTTCCCAAGAGGGAATTACTAGACATTTCAGGTGACCCCATTTGGAGTCCTGAGCCCAAGGTTGAAAAACACTGTGGTTTGCAAAGAGCAACAATGGAAGACAAAACAAAAGGAAAGTTATTTTCACAAAATCGACTGGAGATTGAAACATGGCAGGGTTATGTGTCGTTCTTTTTTACCGCTCAGTTTTAGTCAAAGAAAATGCCACAAAATGCGTGCTGTGCCGAGACAAATTGAACTGAACTGAACCACTTGGTGGAAAAGGGGCTTTATATTTGCTCTTACAGGATCCGTTTTAATTGAGATAGACTCAGATGTAGAACTCCTGATCTCACTTGTAAAATGACTTAAAGGCTCCATGAGGACTTTAACAGTGATCTCGATGCAGTTTCAAAATAAAAAGCCAGGTTACGTTTGCTCTGTTTGGTGAGTTTGGGGTCAGTAGATGAGCACTGGTAGGACACAACCAGAATTCACTAATGTTACAGACATGTCTCAGTACCTTATTGCTTTGCATCCTGGGAAAGTTTGTCTAGAATAAAGCGAAAAAGTCTTAAAATGAAGATCAAATGCAAGAGTCACGTCTTTACAACAGAGAATTGATAGTGCTCATGGGAAACTGAGTCTTTATCCTGGATTGTAATTACCAGTCATGGCCACAGGTGTCACTATAATCAACGCTAAACTTAAATTCCTCACAGAACCTTTAGAGTTGAGAAGGCAAATAAAAAGTTTGTCTGCTCATTTTTTAATAAAACCTTTGAACCTTTACTGCACTGAACCATAAATATTCAGCTCTGTAACATTATCCTTGAAGTCTCTGCACATCTGGAAAGAACAGCCAGAGCAGGAATCCTCAGGGAGGAAAGTAAAGTCCCTGGAGAAAACTACTAAAGTTGAAATGCAGCTTAAACCTGCAGGTGTGACAGATCCACCGGAGGATATTTAACTATATAAAGTTCCACAGAAATCTCCGGAAGAGGCCACGGCCTCATATTAAACCTGTGAGAGCTCAGCGTGATCACAGAACGAATGCACCGAAAACACAGTTTCCCTGCCAGAATAATTCATCTTCATTCTGCTCCTGACTTCACAGAAGCATCCTGGGAGTTCCTGCGAACCTTTGGGGTTTACTGAGATCTATTCTTAGAGTTCAGGAGAACGAGGGAACGTGTAAAAGAGTGGGGGAAAAAAACAAGTGAGGAGGGAAGGAAATCAATATGCATCCTTAAAGAGGTGAGGTGGGCCATTAGCGGTGACAGAGACGAATAACCGGGCGGCTTTCGCCACCGTGAGCGAAATAACGACGCTTAAACATCTGATTTCATGACTCATTTAAAGACTCCGGCTGATAATCGAGAAGCGTCTCTGAGTTTTTAATCGTGGCAGCAGCTGAGATTCAACAGTTGCAGTTTGAGCGACAGCGAGTGCCCCAGATTCAGAGGAGTGTGTGTGATGTGTGTGTGTGTGAACTGTGTGTGTTGGTACGAGGCCTGCAGGAGCACAGCTACTTCATCATGGCGGCTGTCACACGGCGTTCCTCTGTGGCTCACACACTCTGAGCGAAAGTAGGGCAACGGTGACTGAAACACACAGGAACCACCTCAGAAACAAAGTTTGGGAGGTGAGAAAACGGCACGATCAAACTGTTTACACAAATCTGAGCGAACGAGGCAGAGCGGGGTCATGACTAAACAGGGGGAATTTGATTAAACTCCCAAAAATGTTCACGTTTTCTTCAGCTTGTTATACAGACGGTTGATATCTCTGATAAAGCAAAGCTGCACTGAGCAACTGTCAAGATATTAAGCAGGAAAAAACATGATCCAACTGCTCAGAATAATTAAGATTCAAGATTTTAATGTATAATTTTGTGGTGAGGCATTCAGCATATTTCTGTCAGTAAAAAAATTTAAATTTGTTTTTTTGTGTTATTTTTTTGGCACTTGCTCAATCGACATTTGGGGAGACAAAAAGTTGACATAGCGAGAAATTAAAGTCAAAATTTTGAGATAAATGGTTAGAATTGGAAATTAAAAGTCAGAATTATGAGATACAAGGATAACATTTTGGGAATGAATGTCAAAATTATGAGGGATAAAAGTTCAGATTTGTGATATAAAGTTTAAATGTTGAAATAAAAAGTCAAAATTATGAGAGAGAAAGTTGAAATTCTGATTTTATATCCCATTAATATGACTTTTTATCTAAAAAATGTGACTAATTTTGTTCCTGTCTTTTTCTTTAATATGAGTCAAAAAGTCTAAACTATGGGAAAAATGTAAAAATTGTAAGATATTGATATCAGAATTTTGAGATGAAAAATTAATATTATGGGAAAGAAGTCAAAATTAGGAAGAGAAAAAAACCAAATTGATGCTCAAATTTTTAAACTTTGAAACAAAAGTCAAAATTATAGGGAAAAAAATCTAATTATGAGGAAAAAAGTTGAAATTTTGACTTTTTGTCCCATTAATTTGATTTTTTTTTTTTATCCTCAAAGTTCAACCATTTTTTAAAATTCAACAAAAAGTCACACCTATGAAAAAAGATAAAAAGTGTATGATATTGATGATGAAATTATGAGATAAAAGTGAAAATTACAAGAAAAGAAGTCTAAATCATGAGGAAAAGAGTTGAAAATTTGAAAAAAAAATCAAATTTTGAGATAAAAAGTAGAAGATTGAGATAAGTTTCATTTGTGGAGAAAAGTCAGAATTGTAGAATGTAGTCAAAAATTGAAATAAAAGTTAAAATCATGAGAAAAAAAGTTACTTTTAACTGATTAATTTGATTTTTTTGTCCCCAAAAGTGTTGCTCATTATGGGAAAAAAATCCTCAAAGCCAGTTTTTCATCTCAATACTTACATATGAATCAATTTTCACTCCAATAGAAAAGGAGTGTTTCAAATAAATGGGGTTAAGAAGCTGCTTTGTCGTCCCTGAGTATCTTTTTTTTTTTTACAGGATCTCCAAGAGGCCGGTTAGGGAGTTCACTTTTTGGGTTTTAGAATATTGTCCCTGTACTCAACAGGATGTTTTCTATGAGCGTCTTTTATCGTTTTTCTCAAATTCACTACACTGATAATCTGACCTGCTTTAAATGTTTAAATGTTATGATGCACAGATTCTGTCCCTCCCTCTCTTCCTGTGGGTCATAAATCCACTCAGAACAAACTCACCTCCTTTATCCTCAGAAGCGTCTGTGGCTCTTAAACTCACTACATCACCTGTGGGAGCTGAACTGAGACACATTAATATTCATCACAACACTGAAGCGACGCTGCGGGGGCCAACTTTGGGAACAGGTGGGAGTTTTATCCTACGTTTTCAACTCTGAGAATATATTTAGATACATGAAAACACAGAGATGAAGCTGTGAAACTTTTGTTGGAGGCAGAGCGCCCTGGAGACAGAAATAAACCTGCTCTGATGTGAACACTGGAGCAGGGTGACGGGATTTTCAAACCTCCAAACCAGGACACTTTAAGTTCCCTGTAAACCCACAGCTACGAAACTATGAGACCATTTTTACCCTTTGGAAAACGCAGACTTCCTTTTCTAACCTTCCTGAGGTTTAGCTGCAGGTCCTGTCAGTTTTATGAGCTGAACTCACAGAGAACTCGCCTGGTGCAACACAAACTACACTACACTAAACTCCCATAGTTTGTATACACAATGACCAGTGTGACTTTGCCTTTTACATATCTATATTTTTTCTTTTGAAGGTCTAATCTCTTTTTGACTCCATCCCAAAGTTTCTTAAATCCCTGATAAAAACTACACACAAACTGCAGCTGTCAATCATCATAAAACAAAACTTATAACCTGGTTTTTAACACAATAACATCTTCATACACTGCAAAAAAGGGGGTCTGAATACAAGATAAAAATACTAAATTTGATGGAAAAATATCTTAAAACTAGTGAAATTATCTGTCCATGCAGCAAGATAATTTCACTTGACTAGAAATCTTGAAATCAGACTGATAAATCTAAAAACAAGATGACCTTGATGAGTATTCTCAGATCTTAAAACAAGAAGAAAATGCTCATTTTTAGATTAAAATGCTTGAAAACAAACTTCCTGAAGAAGAATTTTAGGTGAAATGTACTGAATATGAGCAATAGAATCTAATTTCATGCTTCTTATGTTCTTAATTTTAACAAATGGAATGAAAAATATCACTTTTTTAAGTCAAAACTATTTCGAATTAGAGAAGTATGATTAAGATAATTCTTGGTTTTTGTAAAGTTCTTAGCTGTTTGCTAAACAAACTGTGTCTTAAAAAGATGTTTTTTTGTGTAATTCTTAAATCAAGCAACTTGAGGTTGAGCTAAATCCTGAAACAAGTTTTGATGTTGTGAAATTACATGTGAGAAAACAAAAGTAACTTATTTTAACAGTTATCCACTCATTTTAGGATTCTCAGACTAATTAAAGGTAAAGCTCTTTACACACTGCCAAAACGTAAATCTAAGCAAGTCATTCTGTCTTATTTGTAGTAAAAATTGTCTTATTGTTTTTAATTTGAGCCACATTCACCAGATCAGGTCATAAAAATGTCTTATTTCAAGTTTTTTAAGACAAAAATGAGGTGTAAATTGCTTGTAACAAGTCAAAAAAATCTGTCAATGGGATAAAACGAATTCGTTTCTTGAAATTAGAAAGATGTCTTAAGACAAAATTGAAACGTTCATGCTATTTTTTGTTAGATCTAACATAGTTTTAAATACTAAAGATAAGTTAAAAGAAACATTAAAACAAGATATTGTATTAAGCATGTCTTAAAGTAAGAGTTTAAGTCTTGGCAAGTGGAAGATTATTTGCAGTTTAGCGACGTGAGAAACATTTCTACGAGGTGAAATAATTTACTAAACTTTTACCACCTCTCATCTGGAATGCATTAGAAGACAAAGGTTTTGACCTTTTGTTATGATTTGTTGTGTGAGTAACTTCACAAGTATTTCTGCATGAATTGGGGGAAGAGTTGTGTAGTTTCTGCAGAACGCACTGCAAAATCTGAAATCTAAGCAAGTCATTATGTCTTATTTTTAGTCAAATTTGTCTTTCTATTCTTGATTTGAGCCAAGACCAGGTCATAAAAATGTCTCATTTCAAGTTTTTTAAAGACAAAAATGAGGCATCAATTGCTTGTAACAAGTAAAAAAAAAAATCTGCCAATGGGATAAGATAAAAGATTCTTGTTTTAAGACATCTTTCTAATTTCAAGAAACTTCCTGGGTGAATTCGTCTTATCTCATTGGCAGATTTTTTTGACTTGTTACAAGCAACTTACACCTCATTTTTGTCTTAAAAAAACTTGAAATAAGACATTTTTATGACCTGGTCTGGTGAATGTGGCTCAAATTAAGAACAATAAGACCATTTTTACTACAAATAAGACAGAATGACTTGCTTAGATTTCTGTTTTTGCAGTGTGTAAAGAGCTTTACCTTTAAAGACGTCGTCCGTGCACAATCCAAATATAGTTTAGTGAGTTTTTAGGAAGTTTACTGTGATTTTCTTTGCTCCTTGATTAATTTTATAGGATGAAACTGTCTGAACGTGCCTGTTTTAGTACGTCGCCCTCTGAAGAACAGATCTTGATAACATCAGAGAACATTTTTAGCACTTCGCTTTTTTTCTTCTCAACAACTAAACATTTTAATTGCCGATAACTCTGAGTCATTTCTTCCACTTGAAAGATCTGTTGTCGATGATTGCGTCGAGGAAAAACTTCAACGGTCTCACTGTTTGTCTGAGTCATCTCCGTTTAACTGCACAGCTTGAGTCCAGAAAATCTCTCTCTCTCTCTTTTTCTTTCTTTCTTTCTCTGTGTCAGTTTTTGGCGCGTGTTTCTAAGATCTGGATTTGTTTTCTGTTAGTGACGGTACATCCCGATCCACGGGAACTCCCAGGAAGATGAAACAGGGGAAAACGCAGAATTCAAAATGATACTGAAAACCGAACATGGTGTGTTTTTGAATTATGAGACACTATGTTTTATCATTTTAATGTGATCTGAACCCTATTGAGCAATCACAGGTTTCAGCAAGTTAAATTTAAGACTTTTTAAGACCTTTTTAATGCCATTTTGAATGAAATCTAAGACCAAAAACACTATAAATAAAGTCGATTGTTGGGGGATCCTGCTGTGTTACGATCAAATCATAATGTGTGTCTCTCTATGAGTCATTCACGTTAACTTTTTGTCTGTTTATTGAACATAAAGTGATTTTCTCTGATTAATGGCTCTATGTAAAGGGTGTAAACAGTGACCCAGGATGCGGATAAAAGTTTATATCAGCAGTTTTTAAGACAGTATCCACTCTAAGTTTCCTTCTTGAAAAGTCCCACATAAAAAAAAAACCCAACAACAAATCCTGCCCTGACAAATTTAAGACCTTTGTCTAATTTATTTAATGATTTTATGACTTTTTAAGGCCTAAATAAATGAATTTAGGCTTTTAAAGACTTTTTAAGGATGTGTAGGAACCTGATTATAAACTATGTAATTTGTTTCATTTAACCCTCTGATGCATGAGTTATGAAAGTCAGTGTAAGGATTTTTCTCCTTGAGTGTTTTTATTTGTCTTAAGGCATGAAAAAAAGTTTTCTGATTTTTTTGTTCAAATATTTGTAACTGAGCATTCAACTTAAAACAGTGTGAACTTATTTTTTTGTTTGACTTCTTTTCTTTTTCTTTGGTAATTTCATTACTAAAAATTTTTTTTAATGCTTTGTGAAACATTTTAAGTCTCTTTCATCCATTTTAACACTGAATAATTTATATTTTAAAAGCTTTTTCACCCTCAAATGTTTGTCTTTAACTTTTTCAAAATATATATATGCTTGGAAAAAAAAATTAAAAACATTTTTTTCAGGCCTTAAGAAGAATAAAAATATCCAGACACAGGCTAATATGAATTTCCACCACATGAACCATTGAATTTAGGAGTAAATAACTTTTAAATAGGTGCACCACAGGGCTAAATGAGATTTCATTGATGTTTATGAGCCTTAAAAGTTTGTTTCCAAATATCCAACTTTGACTTATTGGTCAAATTTATCAAAGTAAAATAAATGAAATCCCCCTTTAATAGAACATGGTTATAGCTTGTAAACAAAAAAATTTTTTGTTGTTGAATTATTCGTTAGATCTTCCTTTAGCTGCCTGGATGACCCGTGCACATGCTCGTGTAAAAACGTGCACTCTAAAAAAAACCAATCACCACAACACATCAACACGCCGTGACCGTCTTGCTGGAAGCCGGAGGAACTTCTTTAGTGGCTGATGGAGAAAGGTGTGTGGAAGGAGAGTGACAAGAGGTTGGTCAGAACCATGCTGTGAAACTGTGACTCCATTTCCCAGGAGGCTTTGCAACAGCAGCGGGGGGGAAAAAAAAGCCGCTTTTAGCCGATGGCATGGAGAGGACGGACTGACGGGCGGATTGACGGTTGGCCAGAGGTTTCACGGGGAGCTGGTTTGTGGAGGTCATGGTGGATGCGGGGTGCAGGTGTTTGTTGATCGGATGACGCTGGTGCACAGGAGGATTGTGGGTAGATGGATATGTCAGAGAGTTGAAGCCCCCACCCCTTCTTGATTTGTGAAGGCAGGGAGGACGGTGATGTGTGGAGGTGGATCAAACCCTGATTGTCTTGACCTTCGACCTTTGACCTTCTCTAGCCCTCAGAAACTCTCTGAGTTCGTCACCAGGTGTTGAAAACTTACCTCGACTGCAAAACTCTGACTTTACAGACAAACGTGTGAGGGCTTACTCCTTCAGACTAAAGATGTTACTTTGCTTCAATGGTTTATTTTACCCATAACCATGTACAAATAAACAAAACCTTTACAGCTTTGTATGGTCACACATTTAGCATTCATTGGTCCATAAGCACTCCTCACGGCGACATGAAAACACTTTTATAAGACACCGACATTGATTCCTAGCATCGGCGTCTCAACGTTGCACTGACGTCACAAATGTACCATCCATTCTAACAGTTTCATTGCAAATCAAAATAGTCACATGCAATGATTGAAAAAAATTACATTACCTCATGTCACATAGAAAGTAAGCGAAAAGTTCCATCATTTAGAAATAAGTACTCTTCAGAGATTTGTCTCTGTCTTTTTTTTTTTTTTTTTTTTTTTTTTTTTTTTTTTTTTTTTTTTTTAAGTCCTAGACATTCTTTCAACAGCGTTGTTGGTCTCATTTGGGTTGTAAACATTAGTTACAGTGCCTCGCTTCCTTCACCTGACTGGCTGTGTAGCGTCTCTCAAGAGAATTGGTCAATCGATTCTATCAATCAGCTGATCGAGAGGGGTTGGTCGGTAGTCAATCAAAGGAATTTTCTCGTGGAAGGACATGATCGTCTTTGGGCTCAGTTGGGGCGACAGGACACCAGTGAGAGAGCGGAGAACAGACTGAACAGTAGATTAAGAATATAAGACACCCTGAGAATCACAACTACACCTCTTCATCCCTCCCTCCCTCCCTCCCTCCCTTTTCTCTCTCTCTCTTCCTCTACCTCTTCTTCTATGGAACGATCATTGTCAGGTGGGCGTGGCCTCGGCGTTTAAGGAAGATGGTTGGTTGGTAGGTTGGTTTTTGTTGTGGTGGAAGCCGGTTGCCATGCAACAGGCTCCTCGGTGGTTGGCATGGAGACAGGTTAAGGTGGAATCTGACCTGGTAAGGTAGTATGCAGCACGTACAGTAGTATGAACAGTAGGATGTAATCAGCAGCTCTGGAGAAAAATACACAGGTTTGAAACTGAACAAATGCAGTTTGTGTGAAATTAAAGGGTCAGTCCGTCCAAATTGTGAAACATCATAATCGTAACGACATCTCGAATTTAGAGTGTGGTGCTCGGAGCGTTTGAAGGTTTGTTTTTGTTGGATCTATTCTCTGCAGTGAAAATAGAGCCAATAAAAACAGCTTTCAATGAGGTCTGCGGGTCAGAAACAAGCAAAATAAAAGACTCTAAAACGTTTCGAGCACCACAAACTAAACACCCTCAGAGATGGAAAACTCAAAGAACGAAGAAATAAAACAGGTTTGTGTTTGGGTGGACTGATCCTTTTATGAGGTATTCTCATCCTTTAACGCCACGTAAGGAGCGCTCCATCCCTCACACCTTAGAAAAACAAAACGAGGACGAAGCGCGCCTCAGGTGGCGGCGCGTATCCCTCCCCAGAGCTGCGGCATGTAACAGTAGAGTGTGACAGTAGTATGTTATCGATGGAGAACATCACATGGGGCTGACGTGGTGTGCAGCAAAGGATGGCGCAGGGGGGAGGCGGTAGTGGTGGACAGTGATTGGTTGATTTGGTTGGTCAGGTGACTGAGGGGGAGGTTATGGACAGTCGAGTTGAGTCAGATCACATGATGAGGGTTTGCAGCTATAACGTCAGGAGGTTCCATCAGGAAAGTATGGAAGCCTGACAGGTTTTAGCTTTTGGTGGACACTGGACAGAACACCCACCCTGACCCCCACCCTCACACAGAAAACACACACACACACACACACTCATTCGACACATTTAGCCACAGTTAGCATGATTTGCATAGACACACAGATTTGTTACCTCACATTCATGACACACACACACACTCTTTCTTTCTTTCTTTCTCACTCACGCTCACACACACTTGCCCACCCCCAGACTTGCGATGTGTTACTGTGATGATGCAGAGTGTGGTGGAAGGTGAAGAATAAGACAACGGAAGACAGGTGATGCTAAAATGAACATTTATAATGACTGCTGTTGCTGTCGCAAAATAAGAATCCTTAAAAAAGACCTCATATATATTAGCACTAGATTGCCCACTTCACTGGTAATCCACAAGTCAAGAAACACAACTCACTAGGTTTTTTTTCTCTTTACAAACACAATGCTACAATTACATTAAATATTCAATACTCTTTAAGTCAGTTAATGAATGTTGTTAAAAGCAACCACTAAAATACTAAAAATAAAAACAAAACAATACTAATATTAATCACCTTTTTCCAGTCGTTCCCTTTTTCTTGTTGCGTTGTTATTTATTAATAGTATAATAATAATAGTCTGAGAAATAAATAGCTCATGTGGTGTTCTCAGGGCGATGGGGCAGGCAGCATAAATCAAGAGTGGAGCTCAGAGCGATGAGTGAAATGGTTGAGAGGAGTCTAATCTCACCGTAATACTTTCAAAATGTCTGGATGTACAGGCGGAAAAATGTGGAGATATGTCACACGTTTGTTTTTCTGCGGGCTGCAGAGGTTCAAAACTATCGTTTCATGTAAACTAGGACTGTATTGCACAAGAATTAGCAGCTCAGCTTCCTCGTTTCGTCGCCAGGGAGGAGCTTTTTTTTTTTTTTTTTTTTTTTTTTTTTGAAATTTTTTGCGTTTTCCTCCCTGGGTTTTTTTTTTTTTTTAAACTTCTTTTCCAACCTGGAGGAGCCGAGTCGAGCCGTTTTTTTTTTTTTTCCACGATGATATGTCTCTAACACGACCAAGCATTTTTCAATAACTATGGCGGGATGATAAAAGATACTAGCGCCACTACGAGTCACGGCTAGAAAAACATCAACGAATGTACAAAAACAAGCCTACGCTGAGAATGGCTCGGACTACTTCTCAGGTTTTTTTAGTATCGTTACTCGATGAGCACAGGTGTCTAAAGAGTTGCTAGCCAACATGGAAGCTAAACAGCGAATACAGTAGGTAAATCAACACTAATAACAACAGCACAGGTTAACACAGTAGAACTAGAATAGCCGATTATACAGGCAGACCTAACTATCAGATACAGGTAGAATGATGGCGTGGGTGATGGCGGCGTCCACTAGTACCTCTTTATGCTGCCCGCCCCTTTCTGCTCAACACTTCTCTCTTTACAGCTCGGCAAAAATCTGACAAAATATTTACAATGAGAGAGAAAAAAAATGAAACTGTGGAGAAACAGTTGCTTAGTGTTTTTTCTTTTTTTTTTTTTTTTTTTTTTTTTTTTTTTTTTTTTTTTTTTTTTTTTTTTTTTTTTTTTTTTTTTTTTTTTTTTTTTTTTTTTTTTTTTTTTTTTTTTTTTTTTGTTCTTTTTTTTTTTCCGACTTATATCTCAGAGAATTGTCCCCAATGATGAGCAACAAACAAACAAACAAAAAAATCCAATCATATCAGCTAGCATTGCACAGTCTCAAGAGAGGTTTTTTGGGGGGGGGATGGAATGGAGAGTTATCGTCCAAAACAGTTGGATGAACACAGAAGGGGGGTAGGAGGAGTAGGAGGAGGAAGAAGGTCAATAAAAGTTCATGAGGGGGGTGAAAGTTCAAAAAGTTCAAGAAGACAGAGGATGGCTGCGCAGCTGACGGTGCGTAAACACTCCTCACACCATCGCGCGGGGGCGGTGCGTGTGTCGGCGTGCGTGGTTTGGATGTTAAACGACAACAAAAAAAATCATCATTAGAAAAATGGAGTTTTTTTGAATCTTTCCCATCGAGAAAAATCAAATGGAGCGAGAGCGAGAGAGAGAGAGAAAGAAAGAGAGGGAGGGGAAAGGGAAGGAGGAGGTTGAGAGATAGATAGAGAGAGAGAGAGGAAAGGGAGGTGAGGAGAGTGAAAGGTGCCCCCAACACTATGGCACACAATCAATGAAGTCCCACAGGCTGAAGAGATGACAGATTAGGAAAGCAGCTGGCATGAGCGGTGGGGCTTTTTTTTAAGGTAGGTTGAGAGGCAGGACAGTAGGTAGGTAGCCAACCTGCAGAGGGGTTAATCCTTGTCGGGTTTAGCTCTGTGGGGGGTGGTGAGGAGGAGGAGGAGGAGGAGGAGGAGGAGGAGGAGTGGTGGTGGTGGGGGGCAAGGTGCTGTTCAAGTTGAGGCGTCATGAGCGACATCATGTTATGAGGGCGGAGCATGCTGGCTTCATGGGTGCTTCCAGGATGGATGTCCGACACACAAGAACAACTCAAAGAAACGCTTGGAATGGTAGTTGTTGTTGTTGTAGTTGTTGTTGTTGTCTTTTTTTTTTTGTTTTTTTTTTTGTTTTTTTTCCTCTCTGTTCTATTTTGGCACTCGAGAGAAGAGATTCGTGGGTAGAAAGGAGGAAGGAAGGAAGGAGGAAAGTGTGTGTATGTTCGAGGAGGAGTGGGGCAGTGAAAGTGCAAAAAGAGAGGGCATGGAAGAGTGTGTGTGCAGTCGTAGAAGTGTGTGTGTGTGTGTGTGTGAGGGGGAGGGGGGGTAAACAGGCTACACACAAAAATGGCATTTTGTTAAAACTGGTCTATCGGTTAGACAGAGCATACAGTACAAATCAAAACCCAGGAAAATAAAAAAAACAACAGAGAAGAAGGAACAGAAAAACAGTGATATGACAAATGCAGTCTACAGTTGCTGGTGCTTCGATGGGGCCCGAGTTGGGAGGCAAAGAGGGGGAGGGGGGGGTGGAAAACAGGGATAGAGGGGTCCCGTTAAATGTCGTAAAAAGGTGGGAGGGTCAGCGGTGGGTGTGGGTGTGGGTGAGAGTGGGTTTGTGGGGAAGGTGGTGGAGAGAGGGGGGACTATGTCGAAGAGCCACACCCACTGAGAAGCGATGAGGTCACCTGGTGAGAGTTAAGTTTGCATTCCTCTACACGTCACAACATTAAAAGAGAAGAAGAAGAAGGAGAAAGGAGAAAGGAAGGAGGCGTGGCTACAGACAGCACGAGCACGCAGCGACCTGAAGCAGACAGAGAGAGAGAGAGAGAAAGAGAGGAGAGAGAGAGAGGAGCATGCACATCTAAATACACCGCTGAGGAAACACCTACAGTAAGGCTGCACATCTACAGTAGTCTCGCACACTGACCCCCCCGCAGCTCGGCCCGCCGTGCACAGTAACAGCAGGACGTTTAGTGCAAACATGTCGCTCGCTCGGTCAGGAAGGAGCAGAAAGATTTTTTATTCTTTTGTGGGATTTTTTTTTTTTTTTTATACAAAGTGGGTCATATCCTGCAACAACACAAGTGTGTGTGTCAGGATACAAAAAAACATGACCTCACTGCAATAAAATAATACTAAAAGGTGGAGAAACTTTGGCAACATTTTTTTTTCGTTTCTTTCCGAATCGAATTGAACTGATTTTTAAGAGAGAAAGAGAAAAAGAAGGAAACACTTTGAGAAAACACTGGCAATGCTCACTGTTGTTTCTCTCCCCGAGATCAGAGCCTTGGATTGCATATCAACAGAGTGAAAACACAATCTGTCCCAAATTCTGCAGCGAGGCGCCCGAGGGAGACCCAGACAGACGTGTGTGTGTGTGTGAGAGTGTGTGTGAGTGAGTGAGGGGGAGATTTGTAGGTTAAGGAGGTTTTTTCTTCTTCTCTCTTTCTCTCTTAGGGTCAGAGATGCTCCGTGTCTTATTTGAGGTCAATAAGGTGCATATCAAAGACAAGACAGGCCCGAGCTGTGAGCATGAAGGAGGGAAGGGGGGGGGGGTCAAAGGACAGACAAGAGAGCTCAGTCGACACGTCCAGGGTTAGTAATGTTAGATACAAAAACACGAAAAAAACAACAGGAAAGAAGCCTCTACTGCACGTCATGGTCAGAGGAGTGATATGCAAACTTATGCAGAGGTGAGTACATTCATGGACAATCTCAGTCTTCGTTTTTTGAAGTTAATCCTGATGTTTTTCTCCTACGTTAGGCAGCAGCTGAGAAACGTTTAGCACAAGCTCGCTCAGCAAGTAGCAAAATAGTCTTAGGTCTGTTGGATCCTCTGTCGGGGGGAGGACGCTTAGACAACTCAACGACAAAATACTCTGTTATGAAGTCAAGAAACGGTTTGTTCACCAGGACTCATCGAAGAACAACGAACGTTTGAACGCGTGAAAAACAATATCAAAATGCTCTACCCTTATCCGCATGCAAAGAGTCGTCTCCGAAAAATGAATGACACATACCTACCGATGCCAATTTTTTCTCTCTTCGTTTGTTATTTCCGAGCTTTTTTTTCCTTTTTTTGTTTTGTTCACGCTTCACTTTGATATCATGCAATATAGACGTGCAAAAAAGATAACATCTATTTCCACAAAATACATCTTCATTCTAACTATAAAAGGCTGTATTTAAGAACAAGTCACATTTTATTTATTTTTTTTTAGCATCGTTACGATAACCTATTGTTGATCCGTCGAGCCCCGGAGTCGTAGTGCTGTTGCATTCTGGGATGTGGAGTTCCCAGAGGAGTGGCTAACACTACATGGCGAGAGGGCTGCGCTGAGACTGTACGCGTGGATTCGCCTCCTTCTTATTTGAATTATAAATATGCTTCATTTGGCACTTTTCACATTTTCTTAATAAAAAACTATGTCTCCTCTTATCTAATGTGGTTAAACCAGCACATTTAAAGAGCTATTTTGGCACAGGTCGAACTTCTTCAGGTTAGAATTACACGATTACGAACTTATCATCAGCTTATAACAGAGCGTGTACTCCACTGCCACTTGAGACTTCAGCTAAAGGACAGATTTCGATATGTTTTAACCTTTTTTTTTTAATTACATCAGTTATTATTAAATAGCAGCATTTTCCACAAATTAAAAAACCTGACTTGTGTAAATCTAGTCAACGTCTACGGGTAAATCCAAAAGCTCCTACGGCAGAAAGAGGAGAGAGGACAGGACAAGACGACATGCCACTACGTGTATTGCTTCCAGTACTCGTCACATTTTATCTCGATAATTAAAGATATGAAAAACCAAAACCATAAAAGTCCTAACTTAAGGGTTAATTCATGAGATGAAGAAATACAACCAACAACTTTGCTGATAACAGAGATTTGTGCAGTTATTCCACTTTGGA
Organism: Thalassoma bifasciatum; assembly: GCA_008086565.1. Taxonomy (NCBI): domain Eukaryota; kingdom Metazoa; phylum Chordata; class Actinopteri; order Labriformes; family Labridae; genus Thalassoma; species Thalassoma bifasciatum. The sequence continues at coordinate 89,743 of RPOG01001582.1, forward strand.
TGTACTGTACTGCACTGAAAAACACCTGATTATCCAACAAATCCTGAAGACAAATAATGAGACATAAAGTTCTTATCACACATTTTAAACGTCTAAATGGACCAAACTTAGAAAATATCTTCATTTTTGAGGCTAAAAATATCTGTTCAGCTGATAGAAAATCATGTTTTTGCCCAAAAAGTGATGGAACAACTAAATAATCTTTAATTCAATTGAATGAAAAAGGGGTATTTGCAGCTTTTCTTCATCATTTTATCTTTATAAATGATAAATGTCTGACTTTCTACAGCACAGTACATCTCTAAAGTTGAATAACAGCACATCATCTTCCTCCAGCCACAATATTAAATCACCAAACTCCAGCTAAACTCCTTAAATATTCCCTTTTCAATATGTGTGTGATGCATGTCTTCATAAAATGCGCTGAAGAAGAACAAGCACTAACTTTGCTAAAAACAGAGATTTGTGCAGTAATTTCACTTTGGATGTACTGTGCTGCACTGAAAACATCTGACTTTATCCAACAAGTTCTGAAGTTCTCACTTATTTTCTCTCTCTGAATTGATGAAACTTCAAAAAACGTCCTCACTCTTTCACCTAAAAACATCAGTTAAGACTAAATAAGTTTCAAAAACTAAATTGCCAGAGCTGAAAAAACTTGCATTTGACTTAAAAGTGATGGAGAAACTAAATAATGTTTAATTTACTTGAATGAAAGAGGGATAAATGCAGCACAGTACATCTCTATGGTTGAATAAAAGCACATTCTTTTCCTCCAGCCACAATATTTTGTCACTTAACTCCAGTTAAACTCCTTAAATGTTCCCTTTTAATATGTGTTTGATTCACTTCTTGATGTCTTCATGTAATTAAGAAACACAACCACTAACTTTGTTGGCAACTCGAACAGAAATTTGTGCAGTTTTTCCACTTTGGATGTACTGTGCTGCACCAGAAAACACCTGACTTTATCCAAAAAGACCCGAAGGTAAATAACACATCAATCATTTTCAATGTCTGAATTGACCAAACTTGGAAAATATCTTCATTTTTGAGCCTTGAAATACCTGTTCAGACAAAATAAGAATCAAAAATTAAATTTCCGGAGCTACAAAAAAAGCATTTACCTAAAAAATGATGGAGCAACTAGATAATGTTTGATCCACCTGAATGTTTCTACAGCACAGTACATCTCTGCAGTCAAATAAAAGCACATCATCTTCCTCCAGCCACAATATTATGTCACTAAACTCCAGCTAAACTCCTGAAATTTTCCCTTTTCAATATGTTTGATTCATGTCTGTGCAGCAAGGTTTGGATCCTCAACGTCACAAACTCAACTACATCTCACTCACTCGTGCCCTGCAGGCCCTCAGCTACGACCTCCGACCTCCGACCTCCGCAGGCGTCTTTGTTCTTCACCACCGAGTCAAAGAAGAGAACCGAGACTCGATGCGTGGCGTTTTTTTTTTTTTTTTGTCGGTGCAAGCAGCAGACATGCATTGATCATAACACCAGACATAGTCACCCATGGAGCGATGTGGTAGGAGGAGAGGGGGGTGTCAGGAATGGGAGTGCAACTGGAGGACGGGTGGGAAGGAGGGAGGGTGAGGAGAGTGTGGATGGTGTTAGATGGGAGTAAAGAAGCCTCCTTACCAAGCTGTGGAGATAAACCCTCACTGGCGCTCCAACACAGTGACACATTCAGAGGATTTTTGGGTCAAATCATAATTTTTTTTTTTTTTTTAAAGCTCTCAGAGGAGTTTCCTCCCCTCACCAGGCTGTTTAGGTCAATAAATCAAATGCACCCCCTCCTTTTTTTTTTTTTTTTTTTTTACTTTCCATCACACTCCTGTTTGACTTTGTGTCCAGGATTTGCCCATTGGATGCACAGCACATCATCAATTTATATGATTTGTTTAGGAAAAAGACACAGCTGCGATAGAAAAGTGAATTTAGAATTTGTTCCAGTCTCTTTAATCTGCTTCTGGACACCTAACACTCCCCAACATCCCACCCTCTCATTACAAAACACTTGATCAGAACAGCAGGAAAGAAGAATCTCATTGATCTCGACTCTTGACCTCATTGATTGATCGTCTTCATCGACCTACTCTCTTTCGTCTCCGTCAGTATTCAGATATGAAACGTGCATTTCTGCAGAAGTTCTTCATATGCATTCGACATATATTTCATATATATATGTGTGTGTGTGTGTGTGTGTGTTTTTTTGTAATCCCTGCCATACGAAAGCCAATCACTACAGCACACCTGACCTCACGGGCCCCGGAGAGCCGCTCACTCGCTTCACAGTGCATTAAGACAAAAAAAATTCAGTGTACTCCGATTGTAAAAAACAAAAACACGACACAAACAAAAATAACAACAAAAGAAACATTTTCAGCAGCCTCCTGGGTCTACAGTGGGCAGTGAACCTGTTAACATGGGAGACCTGCGGTTTGCTGGAGGCAGGAAATCTCTCCTGTTAGTCCGTCTGCCCCCGACCTCACGAACAGGCAGGCGGACGCATGTTTGATAAGGACGAAGATCAGTCGTTTTTTTCTCCCTTTTACTGATATGCACGCTGCCTCAAAGTCGCAAAAATCTACGAGCGAGGTTTGCAGATTTAGCCGCAGACCCCCCGGATGAGCAATGTTCCCTCGTCAAGTTTCAGTGTTTCCTCTGACTCATTGTTTGCATTTCTCAGTAGTACGTAGTGAGTCTTAAGTGCTCTAACCGGATCTGGTCTGTGGTTCATCGCGAGTTTGGGAAAACCACAGACCGGAGCGTCGACTCAATTATTCATTCCAGTCACAATTTTCTCTCACATCGAAGTGTAACAGGGCGTTTTACTACACATGAGGAACAGCAGGGATATTCTGCAGCATGAGCTCGGTTAGCTTAGCATGATAAACAGGAGGTTTCAGGTTAATATAGCTGCAAAAACGCTGCACTGCAGCCGGTGGTGTGAGTGGTTTCTGATAGTTTCTTGCTAAAGTCGAGGTCTCACTGCATCATAGATATGGTGAATTCCCTTTTCTAGCACCAAATATGGCATCATAGTGTTTTTGTTTCAGTGTGTGTGCATGTGCGTGTGGATGTATATTCCCTGTTCTACTTTCTGACTGGATATAGTATATAAGGTGATCCTTCACTCTAATGATCTTAATGCCGGGGCGGCTTTCTTACTGGACTTAAATAAGACATATATTACACTATGTGACATTACTATTCATCTTCAATCCACTTAAATTAAAAACAAAAAGATTCAAATCAAAAATAGTCTCATTTACATTCATGTCAACCTGAATTCACAGATAAAAAAGAAATAACTGAGCCTTTTCTGGGTGAACTCATTAATAAATAATGACGATGGTGAGATTTCTATCATAGTAATAATAATAATCAGGACAAAAATCATTAATCACAGCAGACAGATCCGTGTGTTTGCCGCAGCTCGCACAGTATCACTCTCGTTCATTTTTAGGTTNCCCCCCTCCCAGACAGGTGAGGAAGGGGGGAGGAGGTGAGATAAGGGGAGAAAAGGAGGGGGCTGTTTCTTCTCTCACACACGCCAGGCTGATGTTTGCAGTCTTGCTCATTATAAAACCTTATAAATCGGGGGGGGTTGGGGGGTGGGGGGCGAGTTGTGAGAGGGGCTTTTGGAGGAGGGGGGGGCTGAGGGGCAAACTAAAACAACCCCCCCCACCCCACGCTGGAGGGTGTGGGTTTGGGCTGCAGGGGGAGGGAGGCGAAGGGCGGCTTCAGAGGGGGGTTTTGGGTTTGGGGGGGAGGAGGGTTGTACCCCGTCAAACCCCCCCCCCCCACACACGCCCCTTCCTCCCACCCCCCACTTCCTGTAGCCTCTCAGGCGGTCGGCCTGTCTACATGGCATTCAGCTTTGTCCACACAATACACAAACGAACAAACAGACAGCTTAATTTACTAAACAAAACAAAACAATAAACAAAACAATAAAAAATCCCAAAAGGTCAAGACGTTAAGTAATAAAACCTTATTTACATGTTACACATTTTTTTCTTGGTTTTTCAGCGTGATAATTCGCTCCTCTCCCTCCTCGTCTTCTCAGCACATTTTTGCTCCGCGTCAAAAAACTTTTTTTTTTTAATAGAGAATACTGAAAACACGCAGAAGAAAACGGCGCGGACGATTCCTTCTGACATTCTTGCTCTCCTCTCCTTTTTTCCATTCTCACTCTCACTTTTTTATACTCCTCCCCCAAGCCCCCACTCTTTTTTTTTTCCTCTTTTCCTCCTCGTTTCTCATTGGCTGTCAGGTTTAGCCCACCTTCTGTGGGTTGGTGGCGCGTACCCCCTGCTCATAGGTGATCCGCTGGCTGATCAGGTACTGTGCGGCCTGCGTGGCGGCCTGGGAGCCTGTGATGGTCACCTTCCTGTTCCGGGTTCCGGGGATGAACTCGCCTTTCTTCGAGATCTGGATCCTGGCGCCGGTTAGCTCCTGGTACTCCACTAGCGTCTTCCCTCCTTTCCCCAAAATGGCTCCCACCAGGTTTTCCGGCACGGCGATCTCCACCACTTCCTTTGATCCTTCTGCGAGCTTCTCTGTCGCCAGTAGAGACGACGCCACGAGTGGTGACGCGGCGCTTAGGTAACCGTTGGTCGCCCCTGTAGCTGCGGCGAGAGACCCCAGAGAGAAGCCGCCGAGACTGGCGGCTGGGTGAGCGGCGCTGGTGGATGCATCGCTAGCGTAGGACGCTAACAAATTCGCTGCGGCCGCCGCTGCTGGGTTAGCGTTAGCTGCTACCGCGGCTAACACTCCCGAGGCTGCGGCAGGGTTCAGGCCCAGGCCCAGGGAGTTGGTGTTGTAGCCGTAGCTGGCCAGAGTGTTGAGGGCGGAGGTGATGGCGAGCAGGTCGTTGCCTGAGAGGCTGGACATGGTGGTCGGGAAAGCTCCCACGCCCGCCAAGCTGGCCTGGCCGAGGAGAGAGGAAGCCGTGGCTGCTGCGGCTGCCGCCGCGGCCGGCATGACCTCGGTGGAGTTGGCGTACGGAGAACCGGTGGGGTTGGAGTTGGCGACGGGGCCGGTGATGTTGGAGTAGGAGATGTTGAGGCAGGAGGAGCTCTGCGGATCCTCCTGGATCTTCTGGACGATGATCTCCACAGCTTTGCGGTTCTGCTCGGGTTCTCCGCTGATGGTGACGACACGTTCCTGCAGGTTGATGCCCTCGGGTTTCTGAGATAGCTGCACCCACGCTCCGGACTGCTCCATCACCGCCTTCACTGTGGCTCCGCCTTTTCCTATGATCAGTCCGGCCGTGCTGTTGGGGACGATCAGCTTGGCCTGTCGAGAGAAGAGGAGACAGGAAAGAAATCAGAGGTTATTTCTCTGTCACACGACACGTTAACAGGTATCAAACCGTAAGACACGTAACCACATCACATGACCTCAGCAGAGACACTGTTGTGATGTATCTGTTTTGAAAGTGAAAGCGAAAGTAGATCATTCCCCTTTTTAACACTACTTTACTTTGTTCAAAATAACTTTTTATTGGATACAACATGACACAGAATGTATTCATCAACATTTTCTGTAATGTCATGTTTGAAGTTTTTTTGTTAGTAGCCAGCGACATTTAGCGCTTCTCACAGCTCAGTGCTCTGAGACGTGTCTGTAACGTTAGTGAATCCTGGTTGTGTCCTACCAGTGCTCACCTACCAACTCCAGCCTCACCAAGCAGAACAAACGTAACCTGACTCTTCATTTTATTGATAGACTCTCAGGTTTGAACAGATCACTGCAGAATAACTGCTGCATGTGGACAGGAATCAACATTAGCACAAACACCTAAGACCCTGATAAGGCCTTTAATTTGTGTCTCAGCCTTTACTCTGTGCTCTATCACTCTCCTGTTTAGCTTTTTAATGTGGCTCACAGCAGTGGACACAAAAGACTCCAGGGTACCCTTAAAAAGTCCTAAATTTATAAATCTAAATAAAAACTGCTACATGTGGGTTGGGGTGAACATTATCACAAACAGCTTTAACCCGTGTTTTAGCCTTTAGCCTGTGCTCTATCACTCTCCTGTTAAGCTTTTATCTGCTATTCTGCCCTTTTTCTATCAGACAGTCCAGCTCCTGTTCCCACGATAACTACCAAATAAATCACAGAAATCATTTTCAGCAGAGAAAAACACAGATCTCTTTTCTCACTGCTAAACTTCTTCACCCAAAATAGAGACTTTGGCGTGTAGTAAATCAATCACGTCCAGTCAGACCTATCCAGTCCTGATCGAGAAGCTCAGAATTGGCATTTTGAAATAACCTAATTTAGGGCTGATAATCTTATTTTAATATGAGAGAAAATTTAAAGAATGTCAAATGTCAAAATATACTCAGATAATAGAGAAAGCTTTTCCTCATCACTCTGTTTGTGCCATATAGAGACAGAAAGAGTCACACCTGTGATCGAGCCGTTAATCATGCATGACAACAATCGCTCCAGAAAAAAAAGGATGAGACAATGACAGAGAGTCAGTGATGAAAAATCGCTCTTATGTGATGCAAAACGCTAAATCTGCGCCCACATCGCTCAGACTGTAAAGGCAAGGTCAGTGTGAAAGACTCGGGAGCTGCTTTCAGAGGCGCGAAGGACAAAAAGAGCCGGAGAAAAGATGCAGAGAGACAGAGAGAGAGAGACTGAAGCGTGTTAGTGTGTGTGTGTGAGCAGTGTAATGATGTCTAACAGGAGAAAGATCTGAGGTAGATATTCAGCAGTATAGACCCCACAATGACAACACCTCCACTCCTCAACACATCACTAATGATGAGAGGTTTCTGCACCGAGAGAGAGAGAGAGAGCAGGGGATGGAGAGAGAGAGAGGAATTGTAAAGAGGCTACTCGTGTGAAAAAAAAAATAACATTGACTCCCAGGGGTCAGTGTTGCCATGGAAACAGCTCCAGCATTCAAAGGGTAGTGAAAGGGAGTGAGGCGGTGTCTCACACACACACACACACACATATACACACACTCCATGTCTAAACACAGTGGTACATTTTATATCTCATCCCTCCTCACACACACACACACACACATGCATACACAGGTTGTTTTCTCTCCTAATGAGGATATTTAATCTTCATTTAACGTTTCTGTGTCATGTGAGGAACAAACTCAAAGCTACAGGAGAATTTGCACGTCGCACTGCGGGAGATTGTTGGACCATTTTAGTGCAGCTGATGTTTGTACATGCTGCACTTTTCCCTCCATCATGTGACACAGAAAGTTAAAGACAGTCTGAGAATCATCCAAGAAACATGTCTGAGTGAATCTAAATCCTTTTTATGTCTCATTTTATACATTCACTCTCAATCTTAAAGGACTTTTTTAATGTAACGCTGAAAACTGTTATGACTGGGAGCTACCATGTTGGATTAATCATCACTTCCTCCATGTCTGCTCCTCTTCATCCATCAATCATCGTCACTGTTGTCTGAATGAAACCTCCCCCCCATGTTTTGGTGTAAATATTTAGTGAATAAAGCATCAGAGGAGGTTTTAAAGCAGCTAAAACAGACTTTCCCAAACGCTCTTTCATACTCCGTCACTTCCACAGATAAATATGAAGCCTACGTAACTTATCTTGTCTGTTTCTGATACAAAGTTATGAAGCCAATTGTCGCCATTGGGTGCCAACCTGTAAATCAGCTGAACTCTGCCTCTGATTGGACCAAGTGGCGATGTTGATATCTACCCAAAATTACATCTTAGGGGGATTTTACAAAATTCCCCTAAGTGTCTGATATTTCTAATTTGATTTTTCTTGAAATGCTGAGCAACATCAAGCACTTACTTGCAGCAAATGCTTAATGTTGAAATGCTGAGCCACAACCTTTGAGTCCTGTTTATTAACTCTGAGTCTTCAAGGGCCCTTTATTTTCTCTCACGTTGACATCAAAAGGCTCTTTAATTTCAACATAAAGAAGCAGTTTTCTTTTTTATCACTTATGAAGGTCAACATTTTGAGATTGAAAGTCAAAATTTTGGCTTTATCCCATTTGTTTGACTTATCTCAAAAAAATTTCAAGTTACTTTAGGCAAAAAAAGAAATCTCAACAGAGCCAGTTTTTCATTCTTGTATGTTAAACTGGCAGACATGGGCTTCTATACATTATTATGATTACACTACAGAAAATTTTCACTTAAAACAGAGAAGGAGTGTTGGTTATGAAGCTACTTTGTCGTCTTTGAGCATCTTTCATTTTTTTTGCAGGGTCTCCAAGAGGCAGGGTTTGAGTTTTTAGAAAGTTGTGCGTTTTCCTCTATTTATTTTCTAATTTTTTTTTGTGAATACAAACATTGTCAATATGCAAATTTGAGAGAGTCTGACTTTAAACTGACTTCTGTTGGACTTATCGTGAACATAGACTGTATGATGAGTGGACGTAACGACGTTCGGCTCAAACTGAAGCCTCCAGCAGATGCCCCGCCCCCTGGTGTCTGGCTGCAGTATAGGTCATAAGCCCCGCCCCCTGGTGTCTGGCTGCAGTATAGGTCATAAGCCCCGCCTCCCCATGTATTCCAGATATGAGCCGGGAAAACTTTAAAAAATTACAATACCTGGTAGAAATGTTTCTCTCATCCTTACTCTAAGGCAGGGGTTCCCAAACTTTTCAGCCTGTGATCCCCAAAACAGCACACAACACTAATGGACCAATTCAAAAACGGATGAAAACGAACAAAAAGACCCCCGAGGATACTTAATTTGGCTTATCAGTAGAGAATTTACCAACTAATGTGCACTTTGCTGTGCTCACTGAATCAATCTTTAACCAAGAAAAGAAGAAAACAGATTAAAAAAATTCTGTTTGCATCATTTTATGCTATCCTTAACCCTTATTTTTGCTTTTATTCTTAAAAAATAGATTCAATGTGGAATTGTTCATAGTTTTTGATTTTGGGACACATTTCACGACCCCCTATCACTGTCTCGGGACCCCCGAAAGGGTCCCGACCCCCAGTTTGGGAACCAATGCTCTAAGGTAGTATGGCGATGTCATTTGGCTGCATTGTGTTCGGGTGTTTTTTTCCTGAGAAGTTAGTTTCTCATGAGTTATTGGACGTTAAAAACTGTGTTATAAGTTTTGTTTTTGGATAGTTGACAGCTACCGTTCGTGAGTAGTTTTTACCGGGGGTATAAGAAACTTCAGGAAAGAGCCAAAAGGAGACTAAACCTTCTAAAGATGAAGAAATAAATATTTTTATTTCTCTTTTTTACTTGGCTCCACTGGAAATTCTCTACTGCGCAGACTCTGGCTGCACAATGGCGGCTAGAGAAACGGGTTTTTTTGGCTTCAAAATCGTAGAACGCTGACAGGCGGAAGCACGCTGTCCATTCTATACACAGTCAATGATCATGACTCTAAATTTGACTAAACTGATTGAATTGTTTTGTTTAATGGTAATTTATTTTATCTTCAGTTTACTTTCTTATGTTACCTGCACATGTCTGCACACTTTCACAATAATAAACCTGTCTGGATTATAAATAAAGGACTGGGTTGGTTTATTTTACATTAGGTGGAAAAGTGGATACTTCAGACTTTCAAGTATAAATGTGTGTGTTTTTTGATGATATCAAACGTTGAGCTCTAAACCTGGTGCTTGCTGTTCTGCTCTCTGAGGCGTCACGCCCTGCCGCAGCATCCAGCTCCACACGCAGTAAAAAAAAGCTTCACTTTGCAGAACAGAAACAGAGCAGAGGAAGGTGTGAGACTGAAAAACATCCACTGAAGCTTGTTGCATCAAAACCTGTCACCAAAACGATGCAAAATGTTCCCGCAATGTCGTTTTCAAACACCTGCAGGAGATTGGATCGACGTCGCTGCACATTAACCTCCCCGTAAAAATAAACGCGTCTCTATAAGAGCTGCGCTTTCTCCTCTCTCTGCATTGATCCCACCTTCTGCAGAGCAACTCCACTGCTGCTAACTGAATGTGGAATAATCATAAGAGAGCAGAAAGAAAGAGAGAGTGTGGGCTGGAGAAAGAGGAGGCAATGCTGAGGATGAAAAGACACGGCCTTGATGAAGAAAAGAAGAGGATAAAGTGAAAGAGACAGAGATGTTTACGTCTGTGCAGAGAGGGAGACAGAAATGTGAAAGTAAGAGGAGAGAAAACAAAAAAAAAACAAAGAGAGAAGGATCAATCAATGCACAACAGCCGAATGTGAAGGACCATCCTCCTCCCTCTTTATCCTCCCCCTCCTCTTCCTCCTCCTCCCTCCTTTTCTGTGTTTGTAGCAGTTTTAAGCCGAGCGACATTTGCACGGTGTGATCCTCCATGCTGCAGTTTGTTGCCACGCCAAATTCCCCGGCTCGCTCTCTGCACCGCGGCTTTTTGAGAGGCGGGAGAGGAATTTACATAGAAATAGAAAAATTAGCGAGAGGCGTGCAGGAGGGCGCCGATAACACTCGGCGACTTCAAACCTGCACACGGCGTCTCGCACACTTCCAGTGAAATATTAGAGAATTATCTTCCTGTTTGTTTTGGAGGCGTCTCTGAGGGATTAACAGGTGTGAGTCTCTTCCTCTCTTCATTCAGCTTTTTCTCAGGAAGTTTGGAGCTGCTTTTATTGATTGTTACTGTGAGCTAGTACACAGCCAGGCTCCTTCCACACGTCTGCTGACGTCCTGCTGCTCTCAGAGCCGCAGACACAATCTGCTGCCCCGCGCAGATTTATGAGAGGAGAAACGTGCTAACAAAGTGTGAACACTGTCGGAGCCGAGACGCTCAGCTTTCTGCTCAGCTTCCTCTTCAGCCCAGTCACCTTTTTGTCTGAGAGAGGGCTGAGGAGTTTAGTTATTCCTCCTGAAATTGATTAGTTTGAGACTAAATATGAACAAAAACAGAGTCATAGTTGGGTAATTAAACAAACTAGTCCCACAGTTTTTTCTGATCATCTTCAAATTGGATATTTGTAAATCAGACACACCAATAATGAAAAGTTATGAAAGGAATTTTTGTATCTCAATGGGCGTGGCCAGGGGAGGCAGCCAAAAATGATGATTTTTTTCCAATTTGCATGAAATTTTTGGTGCACATTTATTATTCCAAGACCTTCACAAAACTACATAATTTTGTGGGGAAATCTGAACAGGGAGGTCACAAAATAGATCTAAAAGTTGCAATTTTCCTTCCGTCTCTCACGGAAACAAACTCATCCTACGTTTTTTTTATCGCATCATCTTCAAATCGGATAGATCGTATAGACCAGTGATTCCCAACCTGTGGTCCGTGACCCCCTGGTGGGCCGCGGCGATATTGCAAGTGGGCCGCCAAATCATTTTCAAAGTAGTCTGAATTTTAATGAAGGGTAATTATATAAAGATACAAATGTACAGAATAATGTTTGAATATTAAAACTTGGTTACATTTGTAAGGATATTCAACATGTTCAAATGTTTGTATATAAGAAAAGTCCTTGAAGAGGGCAAGTTAAAGCCCAACATGTAACATGACCCCAAATTTAACAAAACCCTGAAATTTGATTAAACAAATGTTGTATATCCCAAGACTATAATCGCTGACCCAACATTTCACAAGTTGTTATATCGTGGGAAAATGACTATCACCTTCTGGGCTCAGCATCTGTTACATCATTGACCAGTTATCACATTTCTGGTTTTTTTAATTTTTTTTTCTTTCATTTCGGGTCTTTGCTACAAATCTTTGCTACAAGGCGCTATACACCCCCCATAATTATATGGTCAGAGGTGGGCTGCGAAAAATTTTTGAGACTTAAAAGTGGGCCCTGAATTGGAAAAGGTTGGGTGCCACTGGTATAGACACAAGGGCTGGGCAATTAATCGCAAATTAGATTAAATCGCAATATGTCCTGCTCTAATAATGGGTGACACTTTATTTGAAGGTGTATGAATAAGACTGACACGACACTGTCATTAAGTTGAAGAAGGCATCATGCATGTTTATGAATGTTGTCATTTAGTTTCATTTGATCAATTATGTCACATTTAATGCAAAGTTGACACTATTTGGGGATGTATTTGATATAACAACTTGACATTTATAAAGACCGAGGCAGGTAACGTTGTCTTTGTGAATGTCAAGTTGTCGTAACAAAGACATCCCCAAATAATGTCAACTTTGCATATAAGGTGACATAATTGACCAAATGAAACTAAATGACAACATTCATAAACATTGATGATGCCTTCTTCAACTTAATGACAGATGTCAAATCTGTCTTCAGAATCAGAATCAACTTTATTCGCCAGGTATGCTTCAACATACAAGGAATTTGTTGTGGTATACTGTGCTCTCTTGTACAAGGTAGTGGTAAGGCATAAAGGTAAAATAGTAATAATAAAAATTTTGCATGAAGAGTGTTATCAACAACTATAAACACAAAAGAAAAGCAAATAGACAAGACTAGTGTTTACAGGCTAAAAATACGATGATAGTGCAATAGTGAGTAGTGCAAGAATGCAGATATATATACTGTCTTATATACACCTTCAAATAAAGTGCTACCCAATATTCTAACCATTGATTGTGCATTATTTCTCTAACCTGAAATGTGTCAGAATACCAGTTATATTTTTTGCAGTAGATGTTTGATGCTCAGTGTTACTCAACTCTGCTCAACCAAAGAGACAAACTGTTGGAAACTAACTTTGCAAGAGAAACAATCCAAGTGGTAACTATGTGGAAAACAGCAAAGAGAAGCTACCAGACACATTGACGATGAAAAGTTGTTGAAGGAATTTTTGTATCTTGATGGCCGTGGCCAACGATTTCTAGCCACCGTGCAAACCTGAAAAGTTCTCATGTACAATGTTGGATCAGGACCAGTGTGCACCAAAATGCATATCTCTGCACATTTCCATTAAGTTTACGAATACGGGACGACTGGCTGACCACCGGCTCTCGTTTTTGTCTTTTATGGAAGTGAAACATTAGCAGTACCTCCTCTACAGTCGCCATGTTTGTTTTTGAGTTTGATGTTGTCATAAACTTCTGACTCTGTGCTGCCCCCTAATGGTTGTATTGGTTTACAGCAATGCCAATGTAAAAGATGCACAGAGGTTAGTGGACAGTGATGGTAACATCGATTGAAACGGACGTTTATCGACTTTAAAGTCTCATGACTAATTCTCAGACTGACACTAATGTACAATTTTTTTTTTTCTGTCTTCAGACTCAGCACTTTTGAAAAAACTACACATAACAATTCTAAGCTGAGCGTAAATTCGTCCTTTTCCAGGTGCAAACTTTATCATTAAACTTCATTATCAGAATCAGAGGAGGTCTAAATGCTGTAAAAAAAGGACGCGTTTATTGCTGCTGAAAGTTTTTTCAGTCACTTCAAGCAGTTTTGTCTCCATATTTCACCTGTAATAGCTTTAAATGTGATGTTTATCAGTCTTGTCTGGTCAAAGTTGCTCAAACTAAATCTAATGATATATTTTCAAATGGAATTAAGACGAAAAATATTATGAGATTTGAGTTTTTAAGGCTTTCAACTGTGATTCTCTGAAAGATCCTGAGTTTGTTTACATCCTGTTGAGACGTTACGAATCTTAACAAAATGCAGACTCGGTGTCGTCCGTTTGAAATCGTCTCTCAGAGCTAAAACACACTTAAAGGTCAAACTTCTGCACTCTCCTCAACATTTATAACTTTAATGACTGGAAACGTTTGCACAATTTGTCAACGTCTGCAAAAGAATAAACCCAAACACAGATTTTAATGAGCGAGTTTATGGGTGAAAAAGTGACAAAGTTGATTAGTGTCCAACTGTAGAAAAACAGAGGCCTGAGGATTTGAGCGAAGAAGGAGGAAAATGTACGTACGGCTGTAAAACAGAACTTTAACGAGCTTTGTTAGAAAGCTGGATAATCTGTCAGAATAAACTGAGAAACAAAGTAGTGAGATGAAAAGTCAACATTTTGATCTTGTCATTCGATCCGTAAAACATTTACAGCCTGTTTGCCAACACACACATCACTCTTTGGCGTTTGTCACCGACCTAAATCTCATTCAAACGTCTAATTTTACATCTGAAAACGCTCCAACACTTATTTTTCTCCTGGCAGCGTTTTTCAGGATGCTTGTTTTTGTTTAGCGGTAAGAAGATGAGTGGGAGCGGGGTGGGCAGAGACACGGGATGAAAGAGGTAAATGACGAGAATTTTGGCTCTAAAATTTCCCCATGAAGACTTTCATCCTCTGCACATGAAACACACACACACACACACACACACACACACACACACACACAGACAGAGTGTTAGTGTAGAAGTGGGAGGATAAACAGTGTCGTACGGCGATGTCTGATCCCCCCTGGCCCTAATGATCACATCTACCATCTTTATATCCAACTGATTCTCTGCTAATGAGGCTCTCCGCTCGCCTCCACTCCTCCTCCGCCCACTCTGCCTTTTTTTTTCACATTTCTCTCCGTCCATATTGTCGCTTTTCTCTCCTTCCGTCTCCATTTAAAATGTTTTAGACGTTTCAGTCCATTTCTGTGTATGTTCGTGTTGCTGCAGTGCGTTAAAACCTCTCACTCTTTTCATTCCTGCTTCGCTTTCTATTCATCGCGTTCAATAAACCAAACTGCTTCTCACAAGGTCAAACACACACGGCGGCGTTCTCCTCTGAAGGCCATTTTAATATAAAATCATCATCTTCAATCCTGCTTTTATTTAGCTGACACTGTTGGTTGCCTCCTGCCTACCCACAATCCTCTGCTCCCAGCACCTTTCTGCAGAGCCGCTGTAAAAAAAAAAAAAAAAAAACAGATTATGTGACAGTCGGCGTCGTGCAGCGATCGCTCCACGCTGACGTCTCTTTCATGTTTTCCCCTCAGCCGCTCTGCTTTAAAGCTTTAAACTTTCCTACCACACCTCCTCCTCTGGTGTCTCCCCCTTTTTTTTCTCTTTGTTTCATTCCTTCATCTTGAAGAACTTTCTATCCATGGAGACAAACTTTTTTTTTCCTTCCACAAAGCAGAAGGAGCAGAGAGGAGGGTTTGGCATCAGTCCAGCTGCTGACTACAACGTCCTGTTGCTGCAGCTGCCGGGGCCGAGGTCAAAGGTCAGAGCCGATCTCCCCGTTCGTGAATACGCTCGGGCGCGGAGCGCGGAGGAGCATGATGGGAAGTGTCGACTTCAGCAGGGGTGAAGGCTTAGCAGATAAGTCCAGATCAATGTCAGCAGAGAGAGCTGGTGTGATGAAGCAGAGGTTTGACTGAAATCATCCCACTCTTTCATTTCAGCGCCAAATTCTTCTGATTTTACACAAAACAAACAAAAAGTCATCAAGCATCGATTTCCACTTCAGCTGAGGGTCTAAATTTCTTTGTGGGAGGATGAATTAACCTTAAATTCTTCAGGAGCCGCGCGGCAAATTAATCCAAATCAAACACTCGAGCGTGGTTTTCGTTCGGCATCATCCAGAGGAAGAGGAACGAAAACTACGCTGACATGTTCTGGTGTTTTCAGAAAACACTCAGCCTCACTGATCCCTCAGCTACAGCAGGGTTTCAGTGTGTGTGTGTGTGTGTGTGAGAAAGCATGTGAGTGCTGCATTAACATGTTGTAGTGATAAAGAGCAGGGCGCTAAGGTCAGCAGAGCATTGAGAGAGAAAAATGTTATTTTACAAATGAGGAATCAACACACACACACACACACTAACACACACACACACACACACACACACATGCTGCAGCACCACATCAGTGTTTGACCTTGACGTGCCGTCGTATTAACACAGCCTCAGCTCGCCGCTTCTCCATCTGAATTTTAATTCCAAATCTGAGCAGAAAAAGAAAAATTCATTAAATCCTTCTGAGCGTTGAGAGACAGGATGTTTCTCGTTCGTTCAGAGCTGAAACGTTTCAGCTGGTGGAGACTTAAAGCGATAAACAGAGATGGAAATTCATTTGTTGAATAATTAAAAGGAGGCGGCTCGATGTGGCAAAGGGATGTGTTTTATTGTTAATGTTTCTGTAACGTTTTCACGGCTTGATAATCCACATTTAGACAACGAACTGAGCTGAAACACTTCAGGAGATCAAACCAAAGTGGATTCATCTGTGGTATTTAAACGGATGAAAATTGCACATGAAATGCAAAATTCTGCAAACCAGAGAGGAAAATATTTACAGTCATTTTTAGAATTTCTGAGTTTCTTTCTGCCTTATTTTTTGCATGTCTTTCAAAGAGCATATCGCAGGTTATTTTTTTTCTTCATCAACATTTAAAGGGACTGTGAGGACTTTCTAAGTGATCTTGTCAAAGTTTTGTATCTTCATATATACCTGATCATAACCCACAATTTAAAATTTAGACCATCAGCGCTAAAAAAGGTTGTTTCTAAATTCACACCAAAGTCTCCATGACGACTCCACACAGGCTGATGAAGTTGAGCAGTGAGGAGAGAGATCTGTGTTTTTCTCTGCTGAAAATGATTTCTGTGTTTTATTTAGTAGTAAAAGTGGAAACAGGAGTCGAATTGTCTGACAGAAAAAGGACAGAAGAGCAGAAGAAAGCTGAACAGGAGAGTGATAGAGCACAGGCTGAAGGCTAAAGGCTAAAACACGAGTTAAAGCTGTTTGTGATATGATTTAGATTATTTAGATTCATAAATGTTGGACTTTTTAAGACTTTTTAAAGATGCGCGGGTGTCCTGGAGTCTTTTGTGTCCACTGCTGTGAACCACATTTCTCTTCCGGGGACGATAAAAACTCCTCACAGACACTTAAACATTTCCTGAGTAACAGCAATATGCTCCTCAAGCATTTAAAACTCTTCTGTTTTTATTATTCACACTGTCTAACTTCAAACATAGCTCAAACAATGAATATTTGGTGAAAGTCTGTGAGGAAAAAAAACAGCCTCAACTTCTTCTTGGAGGTTAACACTATAAAGCCAAATGTCTCATATTTGATACATGAGTTCAAAAACCTCTATCTCATCAACATGATAAAAAAAGTTTCTTTAAAAACCTGTTAAAAGTATTTTTAAAAACATTTTCTACCACCTTGAGGATTGTTATAGCACTACAGGCAGCTAATGTTGTATTTTGGCCCTTTTCAAAATGTCTGCTCTCATATTTTCAGGGAAATCATTGCTTTATTTTCAAGAAGTTGCAGCAAGAATAACATCAAAGTAGTTACTTTTTAAAGAAATAAGTGTTTTCTGCATGAAATGAATGCTATCAACTTAAAAAACTTGAATAAATAGATGAAATAGTACGTAAAATTGCCCATTCATATATCATGAATGAAATTATGAAGCAATATTTTTTTTGTGGAGTTTGCTTAAAGGGTTAATAAACATCTCAGTTCCAAAAAAATTGAATTTTCTGACTATTTTCTGATTGGTTGGGCTTCACAGGGTTAAAGGTCAAAGTCTCTCTCTCCGCTTTGCTTCATCACTCATCACTCCCTCATTCATCCATCTTTCTCTCCTTCCTTTCTTCTTCTGTCTCTCACTATGTCTCAACTAGAGTCGTCTCCACATCCTAAAATTTGTCACGTTCCATCCAGGTCAAAACACACACATATAGTATAGACACACACACACACATGCACACACACACACACACGTGCATGTGCTGTAACAGGAAGATTCACCAAATAATGTAAATGTGCATGAAAAAAGGTGCAGACAACTCCTAACATACATGTTAAATGGATACACACACAGAAACACACACAAAAGCATGCACACATGCTGAGATGGGTATGCATGCTTACACACACACACACACACTCACACACACACATACACACTCTGGGTGTTCAGGACAGCGAGGAACAACTGTTGAGGCTGCAGGAGTTTGAACTTTGAAGTCTTAAGCAGGGACTTTAGTTTAATCTGCCTCCTCCTGATCCACAGGCTTAGTCGCTCCTCTCTCTCTCTCTCTCTCTCTCTCTCTCTCCCACTCTGACTCTACCTCACTCGCCCGCTCTCTCCCTTTTCACTATTCTCATCCCTGTTTCCGTCACCGTCCGTCCATCCTCTGCCTTCATTCTCTGGCCCGACAGGAGCTCAGAAAACCCCCGCAGGTTAAAAATATCAACAGGACAGAGGAGCTGGGTACAATGAGTGACAGTGACGACACACACACACACACTCGCACACACACACACACACATTTTAACACTCCCACATGTAAACACACTTAAATATATCTGTTTGTTTACATTGTATTCAGGCTGTGTACGTCACATGTTTTACGCGTGGAGGTTTTTTTTGGCTGCATCCAGCGAGATTTTGGAACTCGAAGTTTACAAACAAACAATACACACAAAAACATACACACACACACTCACACAAATATATAAAATACACACACGTTGACAAGGAGAGGAGACACACACGACACGCGAGGGGGAAGCTGAGGCTGGATTTCCTCAAGTTGAAATGATCTCCTGAACAGATTCTCCTCTCCTGAGAACATTCAACATGTCATCATGAACTCAAACACACACACACACACACACACACACACACACTAACACACACCACATAAAACAAGACAAATTTCTGAACATTCTTGCAAACGTAGCTTCAGTTTGTACGGAGCCAAAAAAGTTGATTCTCTTCCAAAAGATATTCCCGAATTTCTCCATCAGACTATAAAACATTTTCAGACAGCACTTAATACTGAGTGTGTGTGTGTGAGGTCGTGTGTGTGTGTGTGTTTCCTTTACTAAGCTCTCCAGGCTGCATCATTACACGCCCGTTGTGCTTCCAACATTCGTTCAAACTCGCAAAACTTTAATGACGCTCCCAAAGTTTCCAGACACAAAGAAAAGGAGCAGATGGGTTTGAGAAGAGAGCGAGCGCTGCACACGTCGAATGTTTCAAATCATTTTTATCATTCCAGAGAAGTTTTAGAGCAATCACACGGATGTTTGAGTCTTTACGTGGACCCGTGTGTTGGATTTGGTGCTTTAAGAGGCCGGTTTATGCTTCAGGATGCTGCTTTCTAAATTCAACCTCTGGATGTTTTTAACCTTCTTATCAACTTCCAGCAACTTTTCCTGTTCTCTCGTTATATCACAGTCACTCTTAGTTTTTCAGAAAAGCACCTGAAATACAACATCCAGACCCAAACTTGGAGACTCTGAGTAAATAGGAGACAACAGAGATGTTTGTTGTTGTTGTTTTTTTAACCCCTTAAAACCAGTGGGACTTTAAGTGACCTCATTTTCATATGAAGTTCTGATTGGGGGAAATTATGAAACCAGATAAGACAAACAGATCATTACTTTTTCATACAAATATCTGGGAAGTAAAACTTTCATAATGTTTCCTTCCACTATATGTATACAGTTTAACAATTGAAACACCTCAAAAGGACAGTGCAACTTCAACGAAGATTTTGAGGCATTATTCATATTTTGGCATGATAGAAGTCAACACATTTTTCTTTTAATTGAATGTGATGAGGCATTATTATGGTGGACAACTTTCACCAGACAGAGAAGAGATTAAAATGAAAACTTGGCTTTGTTGAGTCCAAATTTTAGGATACAAATTGAAAATTATAGCAAAAATGCTCAAAATTTGAATTAAAAAATAAAAATTTGTGATACAATTGATCTGAAAGTAAAAATTTGACATGAAAAGCAAAAATTTGGGGATCCAAAGTTGAAAATTTGAAACACAAAACTCAATTTATGAATAAAAAGTTATAGTTTTGAGATAGAACCAACATTTTGAGATAAAAATCAAAATAATGAGAAAAAAACTCAAAATTTTGACAAATGCTTAAAATTTAAGTTAAAGTATAGACAATTTGAAAGAAAAAATACAACTTTTGGATAAAAGTGAAATTTAGTCAAAGTTCAAGTGTCAAGATTTGATAAACAGTAAAAATTTTGAGATTCAATGTTGAAATTTTTAATTGAAAATTAAAAGTTGTAGGATAAAGTCAATATTCAGAGATAAAAAGTCATAATTGTGGGGAAAAAACATTGAGTATGGACAGAAAAATTGAAAAATCCTGAGACGAATGGTCAAAATTTGAGATAAAAAGTTGATATTTTTGAACTGGAAATTCAAAAACTTAAGAGAAAGTCAATATTCTGAAGTAGAAAGTGAAAATTTTGAGACAAATAGTTAAAATCATGAGAAAAGAAGTGAAAATTTAGAGGAAGGGGAGTTTTTCATGAATGTTTGGGTTATGGAGCTACTAAGTTGAGTATCTTTTGGTTTCAGAACATGGTCGCTTTAATTCATTTATCTGTATGTTTATATGGTTTTACACTCACTCACCACTTATCTCAGAATCTAGAAAGCTGAATTTAAAGCCTCTTGTCTTTGTGAAATGATCTCAGGTCAAACTGAAACTGTGAGTTTTGGTGCCTGGAAAAGCAAAACTTTTATTAAAGCTGCAAATCAAAAATGCAAACAGTAAAAGTAGCTGCTGACCCACCAGCAGCCGAACGCTGGCATCAATAATCTCTAATATGACGAACGGTGTGAGGAGTTGGAGCAGACGTGAGGAGGAGGATTAATGTGTGTAATAAAGCTCATCAGATCCCCCACAGACACATTAGAAACAACATCAGAGGATGATGATGATCCTGATCTTTTCCTCAACACTCTGCTTGTTGTTGGAGAGCTGCCGTCTGAACAGTGGAGGAAAAACTTCATCTTCCTCCAGGGAAACATTTCAGAAAGCTCATCAGCTTCTTCAGCGTCAGGATGAACGATGAGTCCGAGCTGCAGGTTCGTCCAGACAAAGTCCAGACATTAAACTGTGTTTAAACGGGTCAAACATCAAATCTGTTTGTGTAACAGACTCTTAGGTAATTCTCCCTCTGAGTTTACCTCCTCTCTTTTCTTCCTTTTCTTTCCTCTTCACTGATCTCTCTGTCCGCTGGCCCAGAAGGCTCAGGGTCACAGACTCTTCCTCTATTTTCTGCTTTAGCTCTGCAGTGTTTATATCGTTTCTTTTCCTCTTTGTATAAACACGCCTCTAATAAAAAAAACAAACAAATCCAAACAAGAACAAATAAATAAAGAAGGAGCGAAACGTCACATGTGAACCTGGTCTTCAGTGCGTGTCGTTCATGTGTGTAACAGCAATATGAGTTAGAGCAGAGATAATAAAATGCAGACGCTTGATCATCACATGTTTAGAGCAGATAGAGAGAGAGAGTGTGTGTGTGTGTGTGTGTGTTACTCGGCTGACTCAGCAGCAGCGCAGAGACTGAAAATCACAGGACTGACGGAGAAAATAGATGAAAGTTATGTAAGAAGGTGAGAGAGGAACATGCTGTGAAGAGGACTCGTTCCCTGGAGGAGAACATTAAAGAACCGACGTGTGCAGGAGTCTATACTCTGAATGGATTCATACACACACAGAATGATTTTATACACACACAATGATTTTAAATACACACACTTTAAAGGTCGCTCACTATAAAGATGTTTATGAAAGGTCTTGGTTGTTTTTTAAATAAGGTTTTAAGGTTTCAGGTGGAGAATCTGCAGCATCTTCAGTCCAGAAAGAAATGTTTGACATTTCTATATAGAGAAAATAAATCACAGTTACAGAGTTTGCTTCCTTGACCATGACGATAAAAGGTCAAAAATTTGAGAAAAAAGTCAATTTTCCAATAAAAAACCTCAAAATTTCAGAGAAAATACCTTTTTTTTTAAATAAAAGGTTAAAATTTTAAAATGAAAAGATGAAATTTTAATCATTAAGTCAAAATTATGAGATAAAGTTTCAGGTTTGTCAAAGGAAACAGTCCAGTTTTAAGATAAAAGCTTGAAAGCATGAGATTTAAATTCCAGATTCTTAGACCTTTAAGTCAAAATTGCAAGAATTAAGTCAAAATAATGAGTTTATAGAGTTGAAATTTTCAGATTGGAGAAAAAAATTTGAGTCAACATTTTAGATAAATTTCCAAATCAACAGATAAAAATACAAAATCTGGCATCAAAAATGGTGAAATTTTGAGATCAAAAGTTGAGATTTTTAGATTAAAAAAAGAAAAATTATGTGATAAAAAGTCAACTTAACAAGATAAGTAAGTCAAATTGTGAGAAAAAAAGTCCCAAATTTTGGATAAACAGTCAATTTACTTGATAAAAATACAACATCTTCTGTCGAGAAGTTGAAATTTTTGAAATGTTAAGTTGACATTTTTTGGTTAAAAAAGCAAAATTATGAGAAAAAAGTGAACTTTATGAGATAATTGAGTCAAATCATGAGAAATTAAAGTCCAAAATTGTTGATTAATATCCAGTTACCTTGAGAGAAATATAGAATATTGAGACGAAAAGTTGAAATTTTTGAGATTTACAGTTGCCATTTTAAGATAAAAAAGGGAAAATATGAGATAAAAAAGTCAACTTTATAAAATATTTTAGACAAAATTACAAGAAAATAGTCCAAAATTTTGGAAAAATATCTAAATTACTTGATAAAAATAAAAACTTGTGTCAAAAAGTTGAAATCTTGAGATAAAATGCTGTTATTTTTGGTTGAATAAAGCAAAAATATGGGGGAAAAATGTCAACTTTATAAAATATTTTTGTCAAAATTACGAGAAAAAAGTCCAAAATTTTGGAAAAATATCTAAATTACTTGATAAAAATAAAAACTTGTGTCAAAAAGTTGAAATCTCGAGATAAAATGCTGTCATTTTTGGTTAAAAAAAAGCAAAAATATGGGGGAAAAATGTCAACTGTATGAAATAATTTAGTCAAAATGATGAGAAAAAAAAGTCAAAAATTGAAAATAAAGGTCAAATTTTGAATTTCTTTGTACATTTTATTTCATTATTGTAACTTAAACAAAAGCAAGTTTGTCTTTTCATGATTTTTAACTGGTAGAAATGGTCTTCTTTACACTTTTTTGTTCACGTAAAATGTTTAATTTAAACAGAAAAGGAGCGTTTTGAATAAATGATCACCCCATTACTGCTGGATGTTGAAATAAACTATTCACAAATGTTAAAATGATAAAAGTCAGGGGGATATAAATGAAAAACTTTGCACTAACTACATGGGGTAAAAACTTTCTGTTTGTATAAACACGGATTCGTTAAAGGATTTGAAAGTGTTTGACTCTGTTTTTGGCCGAAGCTGAAGTATTCCTCTCAGAGTCTTACACTCCCACCTCTTCTTCATCATCTATCGCCCGAGTCGAGCCAGACTCTGCCTCCACTTTTCCTGACGTTTATGGTCAGTTTCCTGTGTATGAAAGCAATAACAGGAAGTAGGAAACAGGTGTTTGTGGTTCACAGGAAAAGGTCACAGGAAATGACCCCTTTCTCCTGCAGGAAGTAGCCGCTCAGGGGAGCTGCCAGGAAAAGGAGCAGACTGGAGGTGGTGTGTGTGTTCATGTGTGTGTTCATGAATCATGTGTGTGTTCATGTGTGTGTGTTTCAGCGTGCGGTGTTGTTGTCATCGCAGATTAACCACGTCAAAGAGCTGCCACGCCAGGCCAGTGTGGGCAAAGCAGGGCCAAAAATAAGCCACAACAAAACCACACACTCACGCACACACACTCACGCACACACACACAGTACAGCACAACAAAAACAGAGGAGCATGTTCTGCTGAGACAACACTGATGCATAAAGCCCATGATGCTTCACTTCACGACCCAAACACAGAACACGACGACCATGAAAGGATCTGTTTTTTATTTAACGATCACTTCTGTGTATTTGTAGCTTCAGAAAATCACCAACAAGTCGCTGAAACTCAGACAGTGGAAACATGGATGAGGCGTCTGTGTCGTTGACCACAGGTTCTCTTTGGGTTGATTTTGCTGACGCGGTGATTTTAAAGCCAGAATATTCAAACCAGAGCTCAAGTGGGAACCCAAGGAGTCAGGATCTATTCTTTCTTTGCTTTGATTTGATTGAACGTCCTGCTCGATGATCTGCTACCGTCGTATTTCAACGCAGTGACAGATTTATTTAGAACAGCTGTGCGACAGAACATATCACGCCTTTATCCTCCTCGAGGATGATGTTTCCCTTCGGCGCGTGTTTGATCTGCTCCATGAATATTTATTTATCATTTCTTCAGGGCAGAGGTATCGCAGCAGTTAGTGAAAACATACTTTATCAGAATGAAGAGTTTATATCGTAACATCTTCTCCACATTCAGTCAATGTGAGGTTTCAGATTTCCTCTGTACAATAGGTGCTCGTTCACTCTGATGGATGCAAAGTGTGAGAACAAAGAGGGGGGCAGGTGTGGAACTAAAGTGCTCTATGGGAGCCAAAACATGTGCTTGAGTTCCCCCTGTTGGCGAATCACACTGATTGGTCCTTTTTCGGCTCGTTAAAACATGATAAACTGCCCTCTTGGAGCCAAAACATGTGCTAAAGTGCCCCTTGGGAGACAAAATACGCTGAAGTGCCTTCTCCAGAGCCAAAGCATGCAGTAAAGTGTTCTTTTGGGAACATAAACACATGATATAGGGCCTTTTATGGAGCAAACGTGCCCTCTCTGGAACCAAAATATGCAAATGTGCTCTCTTATGAGCCAAAACATGTGTTAAAGTGCCCTTGGGGATCCAAAACACATGCCTAATTGCCCTTTCTGGTGCAACATCACATGCTTAAGTGCTCTTTTAGTGGCCAACACACATGCTAAAGTGCCCTTTTGGAGACAAAATACTCTAAAGTGCCATGTCCAGAGCCAAGTCATGTGATTAAGTGTTCTTTTGGGAACAAAAACACACGCTAAAGGGCCTTTTCTAGAGCAAAAATCGCACTTCAGGGGCCAAAATGTGAGCAAACATGCCCTATTGCAGCCAGAATGAGCTGAAGCCCTCTCTCTGGAGCCAATACACATGGTTAAATGCCCTTTCTGGTACAACAACACATGCTTAAGCGCTCTTTAAGGAGCCAAAACACATGCTCAAGTGCCCCTTGGGAGACCAAATATGCTGAAGCGCCATCTCCAGAGCCAAAGAATGCAGTAAAGTGTTCTTTTGGGTACATAAACACATGATATAGGGCCTTTCATAAGAGCAAAAAACAAACTTGAGTGTCTTATTTGCAGCCAAAACATGTGCTTAAGTGCCCTCTTGGAAACCAAAATATGCAAATGTGCTCTTTTATGAGCCAAAACATTTGTTAAAGTGCCCTTGGGGATCCAAAACACTTCCCTTATTGCCCTTTCTGGTGCAACAACACATGCTTAAGCACTCTTTTGGAGACAAAATACTCTGAAGTGCCCTTTCCAGAGCCAAGTCATGTGATTAACTTCTCTTTTAGGAGCAAAAACACATCATAAACACACACTTTTGGGGCAAAAACACACTTCAGTGACCTCTCTGGAGCCAAAACACAGGCTAAAATGCTCTTTTAGGAGCCAAAACATGCTTAGGTGCCTTATTTGGAGCTAAAACACATGGTGTAGTGATTTTTTGGGAGCCAAAACACATGTAAAAGTGCCTTTCTGGAGCCAAAATATGTAAATGTGCTCTGGAGACCAAAATACTCATGGTGCCCTCTTAAGAGCTATGACACTAAAGTGTTCTCCCAGGACCCAAAACACATGCAATTGTCCCTTTTAGGAGTCAAAACTGGTGTTAAAGTGTCCTAATTGGACTCAAAATGCGTACTTGTCCTATGCTCCTTCCTTTTAAAATGTCCAAATGATAATATATTAAAGTCTGAATGTTGAAGTCCAGGGTGAAATCTTGTTTTCTTGTTGATAAAGACTTTTGAGGCAGCATCAGAATCGTTGTTTCTTTAAACTCCTCTGGATCAGCTTCCAAAAAGAGAAATATCAAAGTGTGTGAGAGTAAAAAGCCAGTGTGACATTATCAGTGGAGCTAAAGAGCAGCCTGTGACAGCCTGTACCCTCATAGTATATTCATCACCTCAGTATAAATATCCTTCTAAAGTTAGCACACAATAATCACCATAAGCTACCGGTCAAACCCAGACACATCACACCAGGACGAGCAGCAGAGGATCTGTATGAGCCTGCTGCCTTTAACTTTTACTCTGTGGAGGATGTTGAGTTTCTGCAGAATCTAAAATGTAAACACACACATAATTGAGAGCAGATTGATTTCAGGGCTAAAATGAATACACAGTGAGATGAACGCTCACCTCAGGCCTGGTTTAAAGAGTGAACACAGAGGTGTGATCATGTTTTAGGACTCGTCACTAAAACCATCAGAATAATAAAAGTCATAAAAAGCTCCAGTGATTCCTCCTCCTCCTGCGTCTGTCATGTCGAAGCTCATTAGAGCTGCTCTTGGAGTGTGTGCGGATCATAAATCATCGTCATCGTCGTCTCGTCCCGCGGCCTTGGAGCTCAACGTGTCGCTGCTCTGCTTTTCTCTCTCCAGGCAGCTGCTTCCACCAGAGAAGCTCTCTGTCACTCCGCAGCTGTCGGCTAACAAGAGTTCAGATCAGCGTCCAGCTTTCAGTCACACACTCAGCCAGAAACACACACACACACACACACACACTCTGCCTGTGGATCCGTGTGTGTCCATCTTCATCTCGCTCTGTCTTCATCTGTCTGTCTGTCTGTCATCTTCTTCTTCCATCTCTTCTTCCTCTCTGTGTCCCGCTCCTTCGCTCCAGATCTCTTTCAATAAATCACAAACACTCCTCAAACCTCTGCTCTCCCACTCTGTACGCTGTTTCCTCTCCCACACACACACACACACACACAGAGTCCCCTGGGTGAAACAGTGAGGTCATACCGCCACATGTTACGACAGCCGCTCTCTTGACAAGACCAAGAAATTTTATCCACGACCTAAAATAGAGAACAATCAGCGGCTGCACAGAGACAATTCATCTTTCAGGGACGCACATGTGTGTTATGGTATTTCTCAGTGTGTGTGTGTGTGTGTGTGTGTGTGTGTGTTCTCAAACTTGGGCCCATTCATCACATCACAGGGAGTCGGAGTTGTTTTGGTCTCAAACTGTTTCTCCGATGACGGTTGTGTTTTTAAAACTTGGTGAGCGTTTACGAAAACTTCTCAGCTTACTGTCAACCTGCTGACCTCAAATGTTTCTGTCCAAGTGTGTGTGCACAGGAGTGTGTGTGTGAGTGTATTAGTGTGTATTTTAAGTAGGTAGATCCCTGCTGTACTTCACTCTTGTTTGACTTCATGGTGAAGTCATAGTTTTTAACAGACTAAAATTCTTTTTCTCTTATCAAATAATAATATTAATCAACAAACTTCTTCTTCTCTGCTCTTGAAAACTATGAAAATCTTTGGAAAGTACACCAGTGAAAAATCTGAACAAAGATTTTGCTGTTATGAGGAGAAAAACAATGCATCTTTCGCCCTTTATTTTTGAAATTGCACATTTTTATGCAACTCTTTGTTGTTTTAGAAACATGTGACACGTGTTTGAAGAGTCTCATGCTTTAAAGGCTGAGAAACAAAATGCGAAAACATAAAAAAATAACCCTTTTTGAAGGATAGAATTGTTTTTTTAAAACAGTTTTCGCTTTTTCCTCTTAGTTACTTTATCACCTTTCCACAAATTGTGACCTCACATGCATTGAAATCTTCACGGTTTAGTTTAAAGATCATTTTTTGTTTAAGCTCATTTATCTAACTCATAAATTTTTGCGATTTTATGGATGATTAAAACACAAAACATCGGTTCTCGAAGCCTTTTTTTTGTGAAATAATACTGACTTGACAAACTGGGTTTTTATTAATCATGAAACTCTGGAAACATTGCTTGAATAAGAATCGCTGCCACTCATTCATCACTAAAGCTGCAGCTCTCATGTTCTTTCATGGTGTCGTATTTAAAAACAGACTCTAAAACGCAGAGCTGTCGATGAATGAATGCACATTTTTCAGTTTGAATCATCCGTCTCTGCAGACACTGGAGGTCTCCGAGTGTCCAGCAGCGTTTATTTTGGTGTTGTGGGGGGGGTGTTTCTCCTGTGTGTGTCTGGTGTGTGTCGTTCACTGCTGCACAAATCCATTTAGTCGCCTCTCTCTCTCTCTCTCTCTCTCTGACGTGTTATAAATAGCCTGAAGAGCGACATGGGGATTCACCCTCTATTAGGAGGGTCTAAATATCAGCAGCTATTAGCCGACTTGTCTCCCCGCGGCCGCTCGCTGCGCCCAAAACAGCCTCAGCGCTGAGCCTCCAGTCAGTCAGTCAGTCAGTCAGCTTCAGACATGGGATCAACATGCACCAGATGCATGACGAGTCCGACAAAAGCAAACACACACGTTCAGCCTGTGCAGTGAATGCAGTTAGTTTAGCTTTTAGCAGTAAGAGGAGAAAACAGCTCCTCCAAACACACAAACCTGTTTTTTTTTTTATATGTTCATGTTCATGTGTGCACAGAAGCTGATGTGACCACGATGTGCTGCAGCGTTCTCTCTCTCTCTCTCTCTCTGATTAGGTACCTTCCTGGATTCTCCAGCGGTTGCCTAGCAACTACAACCTGAGGTTGATATGGAAAAAAAAAAAAGACGTGAAAATTCTGCAGAGAGACCTGACCTCCAGCACCGACAACATCTGCAACACAGCCGAGACTCTGACCACGAGAGTCAGAGTCTAAACAAAGATCCATCATCACAAGAGACGAGTATTGATACGATTTTAACGATACAAATACCATTATAAAATCTAAAAGCTAAAAAATAGCAAGTTTACAGGTTTCATCACCAATGTATGAGTTTTCAGTAGGGCTGAAAAATTTACAAAAATAATCTGATTGTGATTTTTTGAGCCATTATTTCTAGCTTCCTATCTTATATGTTTTTAAACAAACACATTGTCGAACATGAACAGTTACTTTAATTACAGCACAACAACAACAACCCACAACCACTACAACTGGGGCTGATTTTTATACATTTTAACCACTTTTACCTTCTTTTTTGCCACTTTTGGACCATTTTTTGATACTTTCTCACTACTTCCTAGGTTCACTCTCAATTTTCTTGCTAATTTTTTGTTGTTTTTTGACACTTTTCACTACTTTTTTTGCCCCCCTTGGAGCACTCTTTGCAACAAACTGACTATTTTCCAAGTTTAATCCCAACTTTCTTGCCGATTTTACCTCTTTTCACTGTTTTTTGTGACTTTTTTCTCCATTGTTGCTACTTTCTGAATTTTCTAAAGTTGCCTCCAAACTTTTCTTGCAAATTTTCTTTTTTTTTTTGCCATTTCAGTCCCTTTTCACTCCTTTTTTGGCACTTTTTGGGTATTTCCGGGTTCTATCCCAATTGAAATGCCAACATTTACTTTTTTAGGAATTTCTACAACCTCAAACTAAATTTTATTGCTGCTCTTTGCTGTTTTTGCCTTTTTTTTACCGTGAAATTTTTTTTTTTGTAAAGGTAGTTTTCAACAGTTTCTCTTTGGTTGAGCAGAGATGAGTAACTCTAGTTTAAAGTAGAAAACATCTACTATCACTTTCATAGTCTATTGATTCTTAACAGGGACTAGTTCTCAATACCCATCCATATAATTCACTGATATTCCTCTTTAAACTGAAACTTATTGCATTTTGTCGTATTTGTGCAAAATTCAAAGACTTCTTCCCTCTGCAGCGTCAAACTCAGAATAAGACGTCAACTTTCCCAACAGGAGAGAACAAGACACCATATGTGCAAACACAACTCTGCTCTGTAAAATGCATGAGCCTTAAAAAGTCTGTTTGAGTTGAATCCTGCAGAGTGTGTGTGGGCCTGAGGTTTGAGTGTGGGTGAGTAAGCGCGTGTGTGTTTGTGTAACCAGTATCGATTAATTATGCATAAATCTCTCTGCATAACGGCACCTTCGAAATGTGTACTCTGCAAAAAAACGTCTATCTCTGAGGGCTCTTTGTGTGTGTGTGTGTGTGTGTGTACACAAGGATGATAGTTATAATTATTCAAAACTAGAAAGGCGTAGCACTCCTCCTTCACTCCCCCGCCCCTAAATTCTGCTCCTGACAGAGAATGAGAAATCACAGCGGGGACAAACAAACGCAACACGAGTGCAACACAACACCGAGAGACGAGGAGGAGAAAAAAATCAGCTCATTGTTTCATTTTTCAGAACTTTTGGAATCTAATTACACCTTTTAAGTTAACTCTTCATTTGAACAGCGCCTGAATTGTGTGTGTTTGTGTCCGTGTGTGTCCACAGGCCTGGTTGAATGAAGTGTTCAGCAGGCCTGAACGGTCAATAGTTGGAAACAATGCCAGACCTGACTAATCAATAGAGAGCAATCATGAAGAGAGACTGATGATCATCACTTAAACAGATTGGGATCATAATCAATAGCTGAACTAATTGTCCTCACAAACACAGCTGGTGCTCAAACAGCTTCACCAGCAGCTGGAATGAAATGAAGTTTACAAATAAACAGGTTCAGAAAGTTAGTGCTGCTGGTTTGTGTTTGTGTAAACAGACTCAACGCAGAGTCTGTTCCTTTTGTTTTCAGCCAAAGAAAATCAAACTGTTGAAACTGAAACAAGGAAATGTGAGTAAAATAAAAACATCACACAGACCTGCATGATCAGGGTTTACTGACTCTGTCTCTCAACCTCACCTGTCCCTCAGGTGTCTCTGATACCAGATGATTAGTAATCAGTTTTCTGCAGTGTTATGTGTTGCATTAACATCAGAAAACTCTGCTTCTGACATAAGAAAATATTCTCCATTAGGGGGCGATATGAGCAAATTGTGTCAGGATGTTTTTATGGCAGAATCAGGATTTTTTTTTTCATATACAGACAATTTTGACCTGAAGACAACATTTTTAGACCCTAATGTGCCGTTTACATGACAACGGTGTTAGGGTGGAACATAAGAGTATTGTTGTGTTTTGACCTCTAGTTTACACAGGTTATGCCAGCTAAGCCAGTAGAGTCTTTTCCTGAAACCCTGTTACACCGTTGCTGTGTAAATAGCAAGCTGGAGTTTTCAGTGGAAACGCTAACGTCACGCTCAGCTTCATTGTGCCAAGCGCAAACTGAGCAACTGCAATAGCGGATTACCGTTTCCTTCTTCTGCCGCATCTATTGCACTTTTTCTGCAATCAGCAAAGAAATATTCAAAAGTAACGCAGCACAATCAGCTCACTTTGTCTTCAGCCTCTAAACCATTGTAATGCAAACAGCTCCTACAGTTATATCGCCAACTACAGGCCTGACATGCGCACTGCAGCATTTTCAATCCCTCACCATTATTTTCGCATTTTCAGGTGAAACTCTACGAGGTGTTGTCATGTAAGCGGAACCTAATATTTCTTATCCTGCACCAACTTTTTGTCTTTACTGCACCATTTCATAACTTTAATCTAGTCTTGTGTCATCTAAGCAGTAGCAACTGGCCAATAGAGGGCGCTAGTGCAGAGTGTGCTTTAATTTTAATCTATTTTGTCTTATAAAAAAAAACAAAATCAATAGAATTACTTCTTAAAATATGTTATGTATAAAAAAACATTACTTTCTGTTCATTGGGGACGTGACAGACAAGTGTAAGGCTTCTCATCTGAAACCGATGAGAGCAGGAACGAACAGCCAATAAGAGACTGTTGCTAGGGCAAAATACGTACATAGTAACGTTAATTTAGCCAATCAGTGTAGTAGAAAGTAATCTTAATCCTAAGAGGTGATTCAAGAAGTACCCACTGAGTGACACTGTTCACAACTTTGTACGTTCTTTTTTACATAATCCATTCAAGAGGAGAAGTTTGGGTGAAAAATTACAGATTAAAGAAACTGGACGGGACCAGCCAGACATTAAAATCAGCCAACAAGTGAGCAAACAGGGGTAAAATCAGAGAGACAGAAAGGTGTCAGGATTTAAGACACAATAAATTTAAAGTATGATTCATTTCTGTGACATAATGATAATATATTTGAAGTAGCGCCTCCTTGTGGAGAAAATATGCCACAGCAAACACAGAGCTCTGGAGCTCAGAGAGAAGAAGAGGAAGATAAAATGCTGATGTGTAAAATCACCAGGCTGGGAAGTAGAAGCTCGGTGCTTTCCATCAAAACACTTCTGGCATTAACTTGATGTGTGTGTGTGTGCGTGTGTGTGTGGTTAAAAGTGTGTGTGTGACAGTGATCAGGACACTCACTCACACTTCCTTCCTCAGCAGGAAACTGTTTCCTGCTGGCGTGTGGATGTTTGGGTTTCTGGCATTGTCCCCGTGTGTGTGTGTGTGAGACAGCCGACAGTTCAAACCACAGCAGAGTTTATATGTTCACACCTCACACACTTGTCCCCTCTCTCTCTCTCTTGATTTTCTTTAACCCTTCATCTCCCTCTCTCGTCTCTTAACCTTTCTTTATTCGTCATCCTCTTCTCTCTGCTCCGTCTGCTGTATTTACTCTCGTCCTCTCTCTGCTTGTTTTTCCTGTTTCCACCTCATTCAGCTTCACTCACACAGAAAATCACAACTCGAGCACAGAAACACAGAGTTTATTGGCTCTTCTTCCTCTCACGCACTCTTATACAGTTAAACACACTCTGGTGGTTTTGTCCTGATGACGTGAACACGAGTCGACACAAATGTGTTTGAATGTCTACTAAAGGTAACCATCCTCACCTGTGATATATTTGTTTGTAATCAGTGTGTGTATAAAAGCTCAGTGAGTTTCTGAGCTCCTGACAGACACTTGCATATTTCACCCAGTGCTGCACTGACATTTCTGGATTCTGAGTCATAGGGAAAGGAAAATATTTGCAAAAGGATTTGTGGAAAAAGGTAACTGAACTGTATAAAACAGGAAATTGAACCACAGTCAGGTAGACCAACGAGAATATCAGCTACAACTGCCAGGAAAATTGTTCAGGATGCAAAGAAAAACCCACAAATAACTTCAGCTGAAATACAGGACTCTCTGAATGAATGTGGTCTGGCTGTTTCAAGATGCACAATAAGGAGGCACTTGAAGAAAAATAGGCTACATGGTCGAGTCACCAGAAGAAAGCCATTTCTATTCAAATGCCACAAAATATCCCGCTTACAAGACTCAAAACTTCTAGAACAAAGTCATTTGAAGTGATGAGACCAAAACTGAACTTTTTGTCCACAACCATAAACATTGTTCCATTTGGAGAGGAGTCAACAAGGCCTATGATGAAAGGTCCACCATTCCTACTGTGAAACACGGAGGTGGATCACTGATGTTTTGGGGATGTGTGAGCTACAAAGGCTCAGGAAACTTGGTCCAAACTGATGAATGAAGGATGAATGCAGCATGTTATCAGAAAATACTGGAGGAAAATTTACACTCATCAGTCCAGAAGCTTCACATGAGACGTACTTGGACGTTCACACATGACAATGATCCAAAACACAAGGACAAGTGGACCTGCCATTGGCTACAGCAGAATAAAGTGAAGGTTCTGGAGTGGCCATCTCAGTCTCCTGACCCCAAACCTGCAGTTCATGCAAGACAGCCCAAGAATTTACAGGAACTGGAGGCTTTTTGCCAAGAAGAATGGTCAGTTTTATCATCTGAGAAAATAAAGACCCTCATCCACAACGAGCACAAAAGACTTCAAGCTGTCACTGATGTTAAAGGGGGAAATACACGCTGTTAAGAACTGGGGGATGGGAACTTTTGATGAGGGTCATTTTGAAAGTTTCTGGAAGAGGTGGGAGGTGTCGTACCTGTTTGACGCGGTCTGGGTTGACGGTGGTCTGCGGCTGCAGGATGCTGACCGGCTCTGTCTTCTGGGTGCTCTGAGGCATCTCCCTCACTTTCTCGGCGATGAAGTCATGGACGCCGTTCAGCGCCTCCACCGTCCCCTGGATGAGACACACACGCTCTGTCGTTCCTGAAACGCACACAAACACAAAAACAGGTCAGCGCTTGCGAGAAGAAGAAGATTCCTATCATTTATTTATAACATTTGTAGCATCTTATTTCTGAGGCGCCAACTTTTACAACAGGTCTGAGGAATGTGAAAGGGATTTGTTTCAGTCAGTTTCCTCCGTGCACATGTTGAAATGTTTCCACAGGTGGGCTGCAGCTCTCAGAGGGCAGGTAAAGGATTGATGTCATGCAGGATGTGCTGCCCTGTTTCTGACTTTAGCGCTCAGACTTTTTCTATTTCCATCATTTTTTATGTGCAGCTGAATAAAAATGAACCCCGGCTCATTCTGCTTTACAAGAAAGAACAACTGCGTGTGCGAGAGAGAGAGAGGGAGGAGAATAAAAAGGAAGAAACCGTAATGATCCCCGCAGGGAAATTAAGCCGTTGCAGCAGCAGATAGTTACAGCAGGAAGAGAAAAGAATGAAAAACTATCCAGAAACGGGAAAGAAAGAAGAAGAAGAAGGAGGAGAAGTGGGAGAGAGGAACGTATTTTTAACTTTTAGTACAAGAGGAGATATTTATAACTGAAACGAATGAGAAAGTTGTAATTACTTGTAAGATAAGATTGCTTAAAGCGTGATGAGAAAAAACAGAGTTTGGCAGAAATTTTTGAAACAGAGAGGAAACAAAATCAGTGACCTTAACATCAGCGTTCGTTTCCCTCCCAAACATATCAAACATTCGCTCTACGTTTGTTTCCAGGCCTCCGTCCAATCAGGACATTAACTCCCCGCTCACATCAGAAATAAAAGACGCTGGTGAAGTTTCCAAATTTCTGCCTCAGTTTTGGCCGAACATGTGAGTAAGAATTAACAGCTGCATTTTTAAGATTTACATCAGCTGGAGCTCTGAGTCTATTGAACAAATAAAAAGCTGCAGGTTGAGAGTCACACGCAGATTATATGAACAGAGAGAGTCAGTAAAACACAGAAAACACCAGAGTCAAACAGTATTTACATTGTGTTCGTCAACACAGTCTTTCAGCTTCTGCACGTCATGTTTCAGACTTTACTGGAAACGTGTCGACAGACGCTCGGAGCTGCCAACAACATTAGAAACAGACTCACTCAATGTGATGATTGAGTAAAAACTAGACGCTGCAATAAGGCACACAGCGATGCCAGAAGCTTCAGTAAGAGCAGGTTTTCATCCACAACAGAAAAAACATCCAATGATTAAAGTGTTTTCTAGTTTTCTACGATCAAATTTAATCAGAAAAGTTACAATTCAGGAAAAAATTACGTCAGAAAAGCTTTTCACTTTCAGGGAACACTGGCATAGTCTCATTAAGCCTTAAAACAATCATTACAAATAAACTTTGGAAAATAAAAGTGGACACTTGAGGAACTGCAGTTTCTTTCCCTCCATACAAGTTCAGTAACACAGAAGTGACTCAACATCTGAGTGTTTTAGTTACATGTTTCTCATCCTTCTTGTATGGAGGCTCATTTCAGCCAGATAAGAAGATAAAATTTAAAACTTGGCTGTCAAGTCAATATTTTGGGATAAAAAGTCAACGTTATGAGAAAAAAAGTCAAAAATTTGAGACAGAGGGTCGAAATTATGAGACTAAAAGACAAGTTTTGACATAATTTAGTCAAAATTATGAGAAAATGAGTGAAATTTATATGAGATAAAAGTCAAAAATTGAGATAATAGGTCATATTTATGTGGAAAAGTCAAAAAATTAAGATGTAGTCATTATTTTAAATAATGGAAATTTTGAGGGTATAAAGTAAAATTTTCAAATTTGTCAAAATTTTAAAGTAAAGTCAACAATTTGTGATTAAAGTCAAATTTTGGGATATGTAAAAATTTTGAGATAATGTCAAGTTTTTGAGATAAAAAGTTTAAAATTATGAGAAAAGATGTCACAATAATGATTAAAAAAAAGTCAAAATCTGAACTAAAAAGACAAGTTTTGAGAAAAAAAGTTTAAAAAAATTGAGATGGAAAGTCCAAATTTTGACTCTTTTTCTCATTAATTTGACTAAAAATTTCAACACAAAGGGCATTTTGAGCTTTAGTACTCACTATTCTGTCCCTCTGGCGCTCCTGTAGTAACCTTTTCATTATCTACAGCCCAAAAATATCCCTGATTCTCTCCCTGATGTTTTAGAAAACTGTTATTTCAGCCTCTGTCTGAATTGCTTCATTATAGCTACTGTCTCTTTAAGGCTCCCTGCTCCACAAACCCCCTTCCATCTGATTGGCCGGCCCTCTGGAGGCCTGTCAGGGGAGACCTTAGTGTTTGAGTGCCTGCTCCTCCAGAATTTCATGAACAAGTGAGGAGATTCTCGTTAAGATTTTCAGAATAAATGAAAACTGTTTCTCTGTGAAGCTTTTCAGACTTTAACAAGTTTCACAGGATGAAACCGACGGCACTGACAGTTTTATTTGGAGTGACTTGCTGTGGTGTAAAAAATGTGAAACTTTGAGAAACATTGATAAGAAGAAGTCTGTGATTCTCCATAGTTTTAACTCAACACATTTCACAGACAGAGGAAAGAACAGAGACAGAAACAGACTGAGGGTATAAAAGAGGAAAATCTAGGCCAATGTAAAGCTGGTTGCATCACAATAACACAAATCTCTCTCGTCCCTTTGACATTTATTCTCTCTCCCCTTTTTTTCCATTTCTGTCCCTCTCACGCTCGTCCTTCCTTCCTTCCTCCCTCCCTCTCTATCATTTTTTCTTCCTCTCTCTCCCCTGACTCTGGTATTTAGTGGGCTCTGCTCTTATCTCCTCTCGGCAGCGTGTCAGCGAGTGCTTCCTGTCTCCTCCCCTCTCCCTGCACCGTTGGACCGGCTCGGTTTGGCTCCGCTCGGCCCTCTGTGGTCGCTCTGGGAGCTGAGGTGAGGGGGGGAGGGAGGCAGAAAGATGTGCAGCATGTGGGGGGGGATGGAGGCTGATGTTACACGACAGAGGAAAAGGCAGCGAGTTCGGGGGAGAGAACGTAAAAGCCGTCGTAAATCTAACCAGTAAAGTTCAGAGACCAAGTCCTGCTGCAACAATGCTTTTCCTCCAGACTGAAGTGACAAGTTTAAAGACTAATTTTGGACACAGTTTTCTGCACACAGGCTAAAGGAGCTAAAAACAACAGAGGCTAAAAATACAACACACACACACACTCTTTAAAGCGTTTGCAGCATTTGGCTACCTGTCCATGTTGGACCTCTGCAGCGCCTGTTAGCATTACACTGAGATTAATTCCCATCCCTATTTTTACAGCGTGCCGACGGCGTGGTGACAGCAGCTGAAAGCTTCAGTTTGGCCGAGGCGAGCGAACTAATCACTCAAACTAGCATCGCGTAGCTTAGCGTGACATTTAGGGTGGAGCCGCACGTTGACGTTTGATGGTAAACATTTCAGCTGGGTTAATTCTGCATTGTTGAGCAGAGAGGCATGACAAGTGTGTGTGTGTGTGTGTGTGTGTGTGTATGAGAGTGTGTGTGTGATCTAATACTAAGAAAACTGGGCTTCGCCTCTCACCGACAGCTGGTGCCCTCTGGGTAATCTGTCCTCGACCAATCAGAAGCGAGGATTAGCAGGCCATTGTCTTGGCATGAGAGTGTGTGGTTGTCATATCTATGTGCAGCTTGGGAATATGCATGTGTGTGTGTGTGTGTGTGTGTGGGATGAGTGTAAGAGAGGAGGAAAAGGCTTCTGCACCGCTGCTTCATGGACTGTAAACACAAACATCAATGAAACAAAGAAATACGAACGTGAACCAACTCAGTTTTTGGTATCTTGTTACAAAAACGTATCAAAAACAAGTTTCTTGTTCTTCATGGTCATAAAAGCTTTTTAACTTGATTCTCTTAAATTTGCACAAATTAAGTGACTGAACTTCTCACAGAGGTGAAATACAGTGTTTTTAATTTGTACTTTTGCCACTTTCCTTCACCACTCAAACCAAATAATGCATGCTTCGTACATTTGCATGCTACAGGAACGTGAATTTACAAGAAGCTTCTGTGAAACTTTGAACCGAAAGTACAACTGTCACCCGACTGTTTAGCAAAGCTACAGCTTTTAAGTGCATTTGCAATTGGCAACCTATCATTAATTGTCACCGTGAGTGAGGAGGGGACACAGTGGACATGAGACTCTGCTATAGATTGTAGAAACACTTTTGAATCAAAGTAAAACGCATCTGTGCCGGGTTGTTCCATGTCAAGCGCAGACATCAGACATTCACAATTTATTTTTGAATTACAATGTTTTACTTTAATTGTGCATTTTTTGTTTGGTGACTGTGGCTGCCAGTATCGGGTTTTTTCTTCTATTAAATCGCAATTATATGAAACATAATTTATATAAATTAAGCAATGGATTACAAGTAAACTACATTAAAAAGTCTCAAATTAGCCCAACATAAAAAATTTATTTTACTGATCCATGGTTATCAAGTACATTTTTTATTTTTCCTTGCTTTTTGGAATCAGGAAGACCTAACACTTATTGTCACCGTGAGTGAGGAGGGGACACAGTGGGCATGAGACTCTGCTATAGACTGTAGGTACATTTTTGAATTAAAATTTTATATTAAAGTTTTTATAACATAGCATTTGTGCCACGTTGTTCCATATCAAGCGCAGACATCAGACATTTACAATTTATTTTTGAATTTTTTTTTGGTTTGGTAACTATGGCTACCAGTTACAGGTTTTTCCCTCTTTTAAATCACAAGTATATTAAACATAATTTATCAAATAGTACAAATTAAGTAATCAATTACAAGTAGACTACATTAAAAAGTCTCAAATTAGCCCAACATAAAAATCTATTTTACTTTGCCATGGTTATCAAGTACATTTTGTATTTCTCTTTGCCATTTGGGATCAGTAAGACCTTATGAGTGTAAAAACTAAACTTGGTCGTTGTACGGGAAATCATTACTAGTTTTTAGTTACAAGCGTTATTGTTCATAACGACACCTTTTTTCTCTCTGAAATGGCTGTAAAGTTGTGATTTCATCAAAAGATGACATGGGAAGTGTCCCTACATGTGGCTAATGGATTAGTTTCATGGGTCTGAGAGACAGAAAAGCAATGTCCGCATGTGTGGACACCAGGTTTTAAGAGGTTAAAGCAACAAGTTTCCACGTTTTATAAGTTAAGTCAACTAATTGGATTTTATAGTGTATATAAAAAGGATAAAGTTTTGGCTTCAGTGTAAAAATGTTTTTGCAGATTTGTGTAGCAGAAAATAAATTCATCCTGCACATGAACTCCAGCTCCACATTTACCAAATGACCAACATCAGAACTCTCCTCCTCATCACCATCTTCATCCTCATCATGATCCAGGCTCCGCAGCCTGGCAGTTGTTTTTATTAAAGTCTAATAGCATGACTCACTCCTTCCTCCTCCTCCTCCTCCTCCTCCTCCTCCTCCTCTTGACGATGGCCAGAGAGGCAGAAAGAGCAGAGCAAGCTGCCTCTCAGACTCTCAGAAGCAAACAGCAACATATGCAGACTCAGTTTGATCGCTGCACTGAAAACACAAAATATCAACGTCTCCAAGATCAAAACAGTTTTGCAGTGGGCGGAGACGCGTCCGATCTCTGGGGAGGAGACTGAAAGACTCCGCGTGAAGGATCTGACGGCTCAAAACAAACTTAAACAAAGAGTTTTCTGAGGGTTTCATCACGGGTCCTGAGGAGTAAACAGAAACTAATGAGTGCTGCATCAGTGTGACCTCTGCGTGACCTCAACGCTCGTGTGTTTCAGCGTCTCCTCTCTGAAGACGAAGACTCGTGTCAGAAGCTGTGATTCACTCCCTCCAGCTGCGGGTGGAAAGAATTGACCACTGTGGGCTTCCGTAGCAGACAATAAATGCTTATTTCACTGTCCTTCGGGTCTGAAGGATGAAGATTTAGCGCACACATGCAGAAGTTAAAGGAGCATTCCAACTATTTTATGCACGCACTTAAGATCAGAGGACAGACTGAATAAAAGTTTTCTTGATGTTTTCTGAGCTTTAGAAGCTTTTATGGTACAAAAATGAAAATGTGGATACTAAAACTTAAGTTTTGAGACCTTGAATAAAAACAGAAAGCTGGACTAACAGAACCTGGGATACTCACTGCACTATAGAAAATGTTGGATGAGGTATTGGTGGATCTCCTGATTGTTTGTTGAGTGCAAATTTTGAGATAAAAACTCTAAAGTTTGTGATTATAAAGTCAAGATTTTGAAATTATAAAGTCAAATTTTGATATTAAGTAAATTTATGAAGGAAAAAGTGAAAAATTTGGGATAAAAACCCTAAAGTTTGAGATTATAAAGTCACATTTTTTAAATAATGAAGTCAAAATCTGGAGGGAAAAAAAAGTCAAAATTTTGAGATTTCTTCAAATTCATGAGGGAAAAAGAGAAAAATCTGAGATTAAAATTGCCAGGTTTGAGATTGTTAAGTCACAAATTTTGATACAATGAAGTAAAAATATCAAGATGAAAATCAAATTTTGGAAATGAAGTTGATTTATGAGGAAAAAAAATGCAAATTTTGAGATAAAACCCCCAAAGTTTGAGATTTTAAAGTCACATTTTTGATATAAAGAAATCAAATTTTAAAGAAAAAACAACAAAATTTTGAGATAAAGTCAATTTGTGTGGGAAAATGTGAAAAATTTGAGATAAAAACTTAAGTCTGAGAATACTAAGTCAAAGTTTTGCAATAATTAAGTCAGAATTTCAAGAAACAAAAGTCCAAATTATTATATTAAAACTTTGAATTGTTACTTTTATCTCATTACTTTGACCTTTTATCTCAAAATTTCAGCAAAAAAAAAAAAAAAAATCTCAATATTGCCACTCTTTCACTTTTATATCTTAAACAGCCAGAAATGAGCCTCTATACTTTTTTATGTTAACATAGGAGAAAATTATCACTTTAAGCAGAAAAGGAGTGTTTTAAACAAATGTTTGGGTTATGAAGCTACTTAGTCGTCTTTGAGGATCTTTGGGTATTTTTTTAGTATCTCCAAGAGACCAGGCAGGGTTTCCTATTTCTGGGTTTTAGTCTGATTAAAAAGAACAAACTGCATCTTTACATTTCTTAAAGTGGGACTAAAGTTTTCTGAGCCGGTGAATCAGATGTTTTCTCTCGGGTTTGAAAAGCTGCAGCTGCAAACTGGGTCACTAACTATCATTTTATTTCAATAAATTGAAAGGCCACGCTGTTACGTAAAACCTGATTCTCCTAAAGAAAATCAGAAAGCCTTCCTGACCTAAAAATGTGATTCCTTCTTGGTTTATTAATGTTGTTTTCCAGCTCGAACACTAAAGGCATAAACAGTCTGGTTTCTGCTGAAATCCACCAGCTCTTTCCACAGCCGACAGAACGAGACGAGTCCTCAAACGTGTCCCGGTGAATTCCTGCAAAGTGACCCATTTATGTAATCCTCAAACCTCCCCCTGAGAGTCCTTTAAACATCCCTGAAGTTCCCTTTGTGGAGCGAGTTTCTCCAACTTTGTAACTCAAGACGATTCTCAGCAGAGACAAACAGGAGAGACGCGGAGAGGAGACGAGATGTGACAGCATCGCCAGAGGTTCAGCGTTCACAGGTACATGATGTTACTCCCCTGCTACGCTCAGAGCTACAGCTTTTTTACTTCCAACGCCGCCGCCGCGCTGGGATAAAACCACAGCTGTAGAGAGAGAGAAAGAGATCCGGAAGTTCACACGACTTCTGCCACATCCCAAAACCGTCAGAGGAGTACATGAGGAGAGACGGACAGACGCATGAACGGACAGAAACTCAGAGCGGCAGATCGACACAGAGTCACGACAGTCACGTCAAAGTGGAGTGACACCAGAGAAAGAGGGAGACGGGCAGAGAGGGAAACCTGTCACAATAAAGAAACGTCACCAAAACAGAGAGGAGAGGACAAAGGGGTTCAGCAAAATGAAATATCAGACATTACACTGCAAAAACTGAAATCTAATCAAGTCATTATGTCTTATTTTTAGTCAAATTTGTCTGACTATTCTTGATTTGAGCCACATTCACTAGACCAGGTCATAAAAATGTCTCATTTCAAGTTTTTTTAGGACAAAAATGAGGCATCGATTGCTTGTAACAAGTCAAAAAAATCTGCCAATGGGATGAGATAAAAGATTCTTGTTTTAAGACATCTTTCTAATTTCAAGAAACTTCCCAGGGGAATTCGTCTTATCCCATTGGCAGATTTTTTTGACTTGTTACAAGCAATTTACACCTCATTTTTGTCATAAAAAACTTGAAATAAGACATTTTTATGACCTGGTCTGGTGAATGTGGCTCGAATTAAAAACAATAAGACAATTTTTTACTACAAATAAGACAGAATGACTTGCTTAGATTTCCGTTTTTTGCAGTGTAACTGATGCCATCCTTTCGAATCTGACAAAAACTGTCAGAAAATTCAGGATCAGGAGCTTGATAAGATTTTATTGATACTAAATAATGCCCTTATTAGTAATTTAAATCTTTATTTATTCTCTTATCAACTCCTCCTGTGGATTTTCTGTGTATAAAAAGTAGATTTACAGGTTTTCTGCATCAACGTTTAATTGACACGAATGGTGGACCTGATGGTGGATCTCTTTCATACTTAATACTGAAGTTTTGCTGAGTTTTAGTATCTGATTTTGTTTCAATAAACCACGACACATGATTCGTCTTTCCTTGAGGTAGAGACATTTTTCAGGGGTTTAACAGTTCCTCTTTTATCAACAGAATACCTGAAATACTCAAATGCGATGTGATCAAAAACTTTGATAACTATAAAGTACAAAGAACAAATTTTGTTAAGAGACCTCATCAATTGTCTTTGTAATTATCTTTTAAGTTGTAAAGAGGATTTAAGGACACTGTGCATTTCTTAGTAAGTTCAGTTTTACAGTTTCTTACGCTAAAAATCCTGAATCAGACTTTTCTTGGTAAACTGTTTTCTATCTGCTAAGCTACCTGGGGCAGAATAGTCAATAAAAGATTCAGCTGCGTAAGGTAAAGATTCAACAGAGGGAATCGTTACGCAAAAAGTCCAATGAT
Source organism: Thalassoma bifasciatum (assembly GCA_008086565.1). Classification (NCBI taxonomy): domain Eukaryota; kingdom Metazoa; phylum Chordata; class Actinopteri; order Labriformes; family Labridae; genus Thalassoma; species Thalassoma bifasciatum. The sequence continues at coordinate 132,621 of RPOG01001582.1, forward strand.
GTCAATGGATTGAACCATTTTCATTGATTCTTAACAGTAACCAAGTCTTGGTTACCATCCCTCACCTTTAACGGATGAAACTTGCTTTGAAACATGATTTATTGACAGAGAAAACTACAATAATCAGATCTTTCTTCTGTGTATGTTCTTGTTTCTGGCAACTTGAATTAATTTTTCAGTCAGTTTATTTATTCTGATGCATCGTGAAAGTGAAAAAACTGAAACCTGTGCCAGTTTTTTGTCTTATTTTTAGTATAAATTGTCTTTTTAGTTTCGATATGAGCCACATTAAACTGACAAGTCAAGAAAAATGTTTCATTTCTGGATACTTAATGACAAAAATGACGTCTGAATTGCTTGAAAACAGTGAAACCAGAATCTGCCAATGGGGTCAGTTTCTTGAAATTAGAATAATGTGTTGATAAAAGATTTTTTTTGTTTCCTTGATTCAAGCCATTCAGACCTCATTTTTGTCTTTTAATGTGAAATCTTGTCTGCTCACGTGAATGTGGCTCATATCAGGTATTATTTGACCATTTTAACTAAAAAATAAGACAAACATTTGCTTAGATTTTAGTTTTTGAAGTGTGGCACTGCAGGTTGACAGATAAAATGCAGAGATAAGGATAATTAAAATTAAAGCCGCAAGCGGCGATACACGGGCCCTCGCTCACGTGCGCTCCTCCGAGCTTGCGCTCGGAGAACCGCACGAGAGCGACTCCCCGCTCCTCGCCGCTTGCGGCTTTAATTTTAAAAAGCGTCGACCTGTGTGCATGTCTGAACATGCTGCAATCGTTCTCAGTCAGCCACATGGGAGCGAGGGCCGTTCTTTGCTGCATGTGGCTCTACTTTTAAATACATTTACTTCTGTGTCGAATTTTAACATTTTATTGCTTTTATAGTGAAGATTTTTGTGGCTGTGGAATGACCTTGATCCATGTGAAATAAAGAAAAATGGCTCCTTAAAGGTTGCAGACCCCTGCTCATGTGTTTCAGGGTTCAGCTGAAATAGAATAATGACAACATGCAGAGAGCTGCATGGCCACAGCACATTCCTCTGTCTGCTCTCATGTTTCTTCAAGAAGCCTCCCTGTGCACTGAAAATAGGTCACACAGCAAAAATGGTCATTTGGCTCCATCTGGTGGCCAAACTCACACAGNGCCCTTTTATCCAGGAAAATTTCAAAAATACCTTTGGTGCATATGAGTGTCTTGTACACGTACGTGCAGTTTGGAGATGATCGTAAGAAAAACATAGGAGTTATAAGCAGAATTAGCTACCATGTTAGAACAGGAAGTAGAACTTTGTCGTACAATTCTGAAGTCGCGAAACTTTTTTTGGTATAAAGTTTTATATTTTCTGATAGGTCTTTGCATGAAGAATGTGCATGAGAATTTTCACGCCAATCGGAGTTTGTTTAAAATTTAGCGAGGCACTTTTTTTTGCGCTATCTACGACTGAATCTTGGGGTTCGGCAGGAACTTTCACAGGAAATTGGCCACAAACCAGCGCTGCGTCTAAGCGTGTAGCTAATAGAAAAAAATTAAAAAAAAAATTGGATCTAGAAAATTAAGGAGTTATGAGGTCACGAAGTTGGCGAGTTTTCCGAAAAGTCCGACTTTGACCTAAAATATCGGCAGTAACCCATAAAATGGTAACAAAACATTTTATATATTCTGAAAGGCCTCGGAAAGATCTATCTGGAAAAAAACTGTCATGCGATTCGGACCAAAAAAAAAACCGCGTTTTACTCAGCGCCCCCTGGTGGACAAACCGGAGGACTAATGAAAACTCTTTGTACAACTTTTAATCCTCGATATATGTCACATACACACAAGAACACAGAAATCGATCGGATAAAATCCCTAGGACAAGTTCGTTCAAATAGCTAGCCTATTTTTGCCAAAAATTACACATTTAGGCCTCATTTCTGAAGTTCCTGTTCAGAATTCACCATGTTGATAAGAGACTTTTTTGTAGGTCTGGACACCGTGTATCCAACCTATACAAATTTACAGGGATAAAAAATTTTTCCCTGAGGGGCTAGCGCGGCTAGTCCGCACCTAGCGTAGCCAGCATGTAAAAAATTTCTAAGGGTGATGCCTGAGTAGCGGTTACACATTCACGGGGGTGTGCCCTAGAATTGTTGAGTTTATCTCAAGAGGAGTACCTGAAAAATGAGGCAACTGGGTACTAAAGATAGAAAAATAACTAGATGCAGCCAAATGACCATATTTGCTGGAGCCAAATAGTCATTTTTGCAGTGTGTGAGTTTGATTGGACAATTAATTTAGGTGTAAATACGTGTAAAATAGGTGACAACTTCACAACACAGGGTTAACACAGAGGAGTTAGAGATGAACTTTGGCCACTTGATGGAGCCCAATAACCCCATTTGAGAGGAGCCAAATGCTCATTTATGCATGGTGATGATTTGATTAGCCACAAAATTGGAAAAAAATGTTGGTAAAGGTCAAAACACTAAGAGTGTAATCCTGTAAATTTGAGGGTGTGTCCAGGGACGTATTTTGACAGTTTGAATGAAATTTGAATGACATGAGGCCGAAAATCAGGGACTTATAGGGACCAGTTCATTCATGAAGCAAGTTTAGAGTTTGACAGTAACCCAGATGGAAATTCTTGTAAATAGGAGCTTGCCCTTAGAAATGCTGGTTGCTGAAGATGTTTTTGATGTATCTGTGCAGTTGTTTTGAAAAATAGAATAAAGGGGGAGGAGGTATTACTCACAGAGTAAAACCTTGAATTTCCTGTGGCCAATAGGAGGCGCCTTATTTTGCGTGAATGAAAGTCATATAGACGCATTCAGGCTTGGACATTGAACATTTGTGTGTGTTTTGGTCAAGATTTGACTTTGTAGAAGAATGTTATTATTAAGGCATTGTGTTTCTATAGTAATGGTCAACTATGTGTAGTTCCGGTGTTTTCCAGTAGGGGGCGCTGTACATTGACACCTACATGGACTCAGGCTGCGACAGCGAACATACGTGTGCAGTTTGGTCCGGATCTGACTTTGCGAGCCAGAGATATAGAGGTTAGATTTTTCCAAAAATGGTCAAATTTGATCGCCGTTTGTGGCCACGCCCTTTTACCCAGGAACAATTCAAATAATACCTTTGGTGCATATGAGTTTTTTGTACACATACATGCAATTTGGAGATGATCGGAGAAAAATTGAAGGAGTTATTAGCAGAATGCAAAACAGGAAGTTGGTCCTTGCTTAACAGGAAGTGGCCTAATTCTGAAGCCGTGAAAGTTTCTTTGGTATAAAGTGTTATATTTTCTGATAGGTCTTTTCATGAAGAATACGCATGAGAATTTTCACGC